>LBNU01028995.1:55848-69086 GCA_014162995.1 Artemisia annua
TAAAATCCATCGTAATCCGCTCCCACTTCCAAACCGGAAGTTCTGGCTGCGTCAATAATCCTGACGGTCTCTGATGTTCTGCTTTAACCTTCGAACATGTCAAACACTTGCTAACGTATAATGCTATATCTGCCTTCATGTTTGGCCACCAATATAACTTTTTCAGATCCTGGTACATCTTGTCAGACCCAGGATGGATAGAGTACCTTGACTTATGCGACTCATGCATAATCAGCTCGCGAATTCCTCCATACAATGGTATCCAACTTCGGTCTCCAAAACATAATATTCCATCAGAACGCTTAACAAATCCCTTCTCATTTTCTGCCATCCCAAATACATTCTCAGCAGGTCGGTTTTCTGCCTTCAACGCTTCCGTTTGAGCTTCTAATATTTGAGACGGTAACGGCGATACGATAGTCATTCCTAATGACCTGACTCGTAACGGTGGTATCCTCTCCTTCCGACTAAGAGCATCAGCAACGACGTTTGCTTTACCGGGATGATAGCGGATTTCGCAATCATAATCGCTTAGCAGCTCAATCCAACATCGCTGTCTCATGTTGAGCTCTTTTTGGTTCAAGATGTGTTGTAGACTTTTGTGATCAGTGAATACAACACACTTGGTCCCATACAAATAATGTCTCCATATCCTTAAAGCGAAAACCACAGCACCTAACTCCAAATCGTGGGTGGTGTAGTTATTCTCGTGCTTCTTGAGCTGTCGGGAAGCATAAGCTATCACCTTCTCTCGTTGCATTAACACAGCTCCCAAACCTTTATGAGAAGCGTCACAGTAGACAATGAAGTCTTCGCTACCTTCAGGCAATGCCAAGATAGGAGCACTACACAACATCTTCTTAAGTAATTGAAATGCTTCATCTTCCTTATCTCCCCATTCATATTTAGCGTTCTTTTGAGTCACCTTGGTTAGCGGCTTTGCTATCTTCGAAAATTCCTCAATGAATCTTCGGTAGTAACTGGCTAAACCCAAAAATTGACGAACTTCCGTCGGGGTTGTCGGTGCAGCCCAATCTTTAATTGCTTCAATCTTAGTGGGGTCTACATGAACTCCTTGTCTATCAATCACATGACCCAAAAATTGTACCGTCGGAATCCAAAATTCGCATTTGGAGAATTTGGCATACAGCTTCTCCCTCCTGAGCAATTCTAAGATAAGTCTTAGATGCTCCTCATGCTCCTTCTCACTCTTCGAATAGATTAAAATATCATCGATGAACACTATCACAAACTTGTCTAAGTAAGGCTTACACACCCGATTCATGAGATCCATGAATACTGCCGGTGCGTTAGTCAACCCAAACGGCATCACTTGGAACTTGTAATGCCCGTATCGGGTTCTAAAAGCCGTTTTCGGAATATCTTCCTCGCGAACTCTAAGTTGATGATACCCTGATCTCAGATCGATCTTCGAATACACACTCGATCCTTGGAGTTGATCGAACAAGTCGTCGATGCTCGGTAACGGGTATCTATTCTTTACCGTTAACTTGTTCAGCTCACGGTAATCAATACACATACGGAATGATCCATCCTTCTTCTTCACGAATAAAACTGGGGCTCCCCAAGGTGAAGAACTTGCTCATATAAATCCCTTTTCTGCTAATTCCGCCAGTTGTTTCGACAACTCTTCTAGTTCAGTCGGTGCGAGTCGATAAGGTGCCCGTGCCATGGGTGCAACACCAGGTATCAACTCAATCTGAAACTCCACTTGTCTAGTAGGCGGGATTCCCGGCAATTCCTCATGGAATACGTCCGGAAAGTCACGAACTATAGGCACATCTCCAATGCACCTTTCTTTCTTCTCCTTCCCTCCTTTCTCAGAGATTTGAGCTAAGAAAAGGTAACTTCCTTTTTTCCATTAGCTTCGGTAGCTTAGTGCAAGATATGATCGCTAATTTGGATGGACTCCTCAAACCTCTTCGTTCTCCTTGTATATCTAAAATCTCCTTGCCGTAAGGCACACGCAAAATTTTCTCATTGCAAAGTATGTGAGCACGATACATCGACAACCAATCCATAACAATAATGACATCGAAACTTCCTAATGTGACGGGTAGAAGGTCTATGTTGAAAGGGTGATTCAAGAAATTCAACGTGCAGCCGCGAATGATGGTTTTAATCCTTTCTATGTTTCCGTTAGCTAACTCTACATCATATCCAATTTCTAAGGCCATCGGGGGTTTTTCTAATAGGGGGTGCAAATGTAGTGGACACAAAACTTCTATCGGCACCAGTATCAAATAGTATGGAAGCATAACGATTATTGAGAAGGAACATACCAGTAACGACGTTCGGGTCTTCTCCCCTCTCGTTTCCCAATGTGTACACTCTCCCATGAGCAGCTCCTGCTTCCACACGTTGGTCCCCATTGTCATGACGTCCATGGTTTCCTCCAGCTCCACGGTTCCCATGATTGTACCCATTACCACCCGATCCTTGATTTCCTCGGTTCCACAATTCCCTACACTCACTCCTATAGTGTCCCTTCCTTCCACACCCAAAGCAAGTAACACTCGTCTTACTCCTAGCTTCGGGAGTAGCTTGCACCATAGCAAGGGGTCGAGCTCTACAGTCCCTAGATGTGTGTCCTTTCCTTGAGCAATTCTGGCACATCACATCACATCGTCCATGATGATTTTTGTAGCAACGACCACACTTGGGTGCATCACCATTATGATTCTTCTTATCTCCATCCCCAATAGCATAAGCCTTAGCAACATCCTGTCGCTTGTTTCGGTGATCATTACCCTTAGAGTGATGGTCCCTCTTCCTCTTTCCATTCTTATCCTTCTCAGCTTCTCCCAATACCAACGAGTCCATCAATTGTTGAGCAATTGTAATAGCCTCATGAACGCTTGTAGGCCTAGCAGCAATCACATCGTTCCTTGTAGCCACAGGCAACCCATCGGTATATCGCTCAATCCTTTGAGCCTCAGTCTTAACCATATCTGGGCAAAGCAAGGATAACTCCTGGTAACGACGATTGTAAGTCATCACATCGGTACCCTTCACTTTGTGATTCCAAAACTCGATCTCTAGCTTCTTAACCTCATTCCTTGGGCAGTAAGTCTGAATCAGCAAGGACTTAAATTGCTCCCAAGTCATGGCATAGGCCACATCACTCCCAACCGAATTTTGGTAATTGTTCCACCAAGTTAATGCTTCATCCTTGAAAGTAAAAGAAGCAAACTTTACCTTCACATTCTCCGCACAGTTACTGACATTGAACACTGACTCAGTTTTCTCTATCCACCTGACCAAGTAGACCACTCCTTCAGTTCCACCAAACTCAATGGGTCCACAGATTCGAAACTCCTTGTAGTTACATCCATTAGTACGAACAGGTGGAAAAGTTCCAGCAGAGTTGTTGGAATGGTTCGACTCAGCTAGCAGCTCAGCAACTCGTTGCTCCACAAGTTGGTTGATCATAGCTTGGTCCACAGTAGGTGCATTCGGTGGAATATGACCATTGTCTCCCTGAACATCAACGTTTTGGTTCCTGTTGTTGCGGTTGGTGGTGTCCAGGTTATCAGGAATAGGGGTTTCAACATTCCGAGTAGGACGTCGTCCTCGGCGACCAGGGGTAGTCGCTGCAGTACTAGTTCGGGTAGCTCTGACAGGGTTTCGTCGTACAGCCATTAATCTGAAACATCACACAAGATTCATAAGTCTCCGACATCACTTATCATACGCTCAACAAGATTCGAATAAATGAAGCCAAGACATCAGAAGAATATCAACAATACACCACAAGACAACAATAAAGCGAATAGGAACTCAATTTCCACGACATCCAAAACCACATAACATCATATAATAATAACCATCATCCATACAAATAGCGATCAAGACATCGTTCCAACTACAATAGACATAAAAGATACTAGTCGTTCTCAAACGAGACGAACAACCAACGGGAATACATCAAAACAAAATAACTAGCTTTTCTAACCGAACACTCCTCGGTGTAGAAAGCAACACGANCCCTATGAACGCTTGCAGGCCTAGCAACAATCACGTCGTTCCTTGTAGCCACAGGCAACCCATCGGTATATCGCTCAATCCTTTGAGCCTCAGTCTTAACCATATCTGGGCAAAGCAAGGATAACTCCTGGTAACGACGATTGTAAGTCATCATATCGGTACCCTTCACTTTGTGATTCCAGAACTCGATCTCTAGCTTCTTAACCTCATTCCTTGGGCAATAAGTCTGAATCAGAAAGGACTTAAATTGCTCCCAAGTCATGACATAGGCCACATCACTTCCAACCGAATTTCGGTAATTGTTCCACCAAGTTAATGCTTCATCATTGAAAGTAAAAGAATCAAACTTTACCTTCGCATTCTTCGCATTCTACGCACAATTACCTTCGCATTCTCCACCACAAGTTTCGCAACTTGGGTTAACTGCATTGACGGTTTGAGACGGCTGTTCTTTGTTTTGAATAAAAAGTCCCATTTATTTTGTAAGAGCAGCAATAGCATCAGAGTTTTGTTTGTTAGACTCGATAACTTGAGACAAAAAATCGTCGTTAGACTTGTTACTAGCACTTGACACTTGTGTTTTGTTTCGTGAAGTTCGCACTCTTGCTTTGTTTTCAATGATCGTGAACGCATCTTGAGTGTTTCGAGATAACAAATTACCACCAGCAGCAGAATTGAGCGAATCTTGATCAGCGGGATTCAAACAATTATAGAACATATCAATTTGATGCAATTCAGAAAACCCGTGATTCTGACACTTTTCAAGTAACTCTTTGAATCGATCCCAAGCCTCGCTAAATGATTCATCGAAAGCTTGTTGGAAACGAAATATTTGAGTACGAAGATTTGAGGTTTTTGAAGGTGGACAGAAATGGTTAAGGAACTTGCTAGCCAAATCATCCCAAGTATGAATCGAATTGGGGGGTTCTTTGTCTAGCCAAGTACGAGCAGCTCCTTTGAGATAAAAGGGAAACAATTTCATTTTGACAACATTATAAGGGACTTGGTTGATCTTAATTGTTTCAGCAATGTCGGTTATGTTCCGAATGTGAACATGAGGATCTTCGTGATCAAAACCATGAAAGGATATACCCGAAATGAGATTGAGTAATCCATGATTGATTTCAAAATGATTTGCTTGAATATCGGGAATAACAATGGCTCTCCTCACACCTTGGAAAGGCGATTGGAGTTGCTCCTCCATTGGACGTAAATCATGAAGAGGTTGGTTACCACCCACCGGCGGGTGTTCACCATTGTCTTGTGCACCGTTGTTGTTGTTGTTATTCATCTCGGTTATGAAATCTTGAGGATCACGTAACTCGGGTACGTTCCTTTGCTTTCGTCTACGACGACTGCGGTTAGAAGGCACTGTTGAAGAGGAAGAGGAAGACTCGTTCAAGTTAGACTTGGAACGAGTGATCATACAAATCAAAATTAAACAAAGTGAAAAATAAAGTAGAAAGGAAAATCTTTTTGGTTTTTATAAGTTTATAAAAGAAAAGATAAAATATTTTTTGGCTTTTATAGGTTTTATAATTTTTAGTTGTTTTTATGTTTAAGAAAAGCGTTAACTTCTAAAAGAAGGTTCTTCAAAACACAAGTCTCGAACGACGAATGACTTAATCTTAATCAACCGCTCCCCGGCAGCGGCGCCAAAAAGTGATCGAGGAAGAACCAAGCGGTGAAGCTTGTTAACCACGGGTCGTAGTCCCAACGAGGGTTGAAATTGACCTTGTCACTCGAGTCGTGAGTTATGTGAAATGAATGGGTTTAAAAGATGTGATTTAGTTTTAGTTATACTACGAAAGATTGTTTAAAACTTAAATGAAATAAAGAACAAGAGTAAAAGAAATAAGTGGAACGAGAAAAGAAAACATAATGTTAAGTGATGCGTAAAAGAAATGAAATAAGAAAGAAATAAAGAAAATGTTTTTGGGTTTTGTATTAATTAACGAAAAGAAAGTTTAAACTAAGAAACGTTTAAAGATAGAATGTAAGTAAACTCAAACTAAAAGAAAAGAGATTAATTAAATTGAAATAAAACTAAAAGAGTTTAAAGAAAATTTGACGGAGTAACGTTTAGAATTGAAAAGAAAATAAACCTCACTCGATTAACGATGAGGTGAGTAAAAGCCAACCCGGCTTATAAAATAACAGTAAATAAAAAACTAGGAAGTGAACTCGACTCAAAAGAAAATAAAAACAAACAACTAACGACTTGTAAACTAACTCGCTAATAACTATAACTCATACTCGCAATGAAAAATAGAAAACTATACTCGCTATTGACACAAAAGACCATACTCGCAGAACCAAACTTAATCATACTCGCAAAACAAATGTGATACTCGCAAGAACACAAAGCCTACTCGCAAGGATAGAACCCTTACTCGCAAACCTTGGTTTCTATACTCGCAAAAGAAACGAGCCTTTGATACTCACAGGAACTTGTTGCTTACTCGCAATACTTACACCCATACTCGCAATTAAAGACCATACTCGCAATGAATTTTCCCTACTCGCTAAGCCTACAAATAAAACATACTCGCATAAAATTAATATGATATTCGCAAAACACAGGTTGATACTCGCAAAAATCTATTCTAAACCCGTACTCGCAAAACCCTAAAACTATAATTCCAAACTCGCAAAAACCTAATACATACTCGCTATTTTATGATTTTAAGAACTGGAAATATTTTTACGTGAAACTTTATATGGAAACTTATTAGAAACTTATTTCGACTCAATATTAAGCAAAACAAACAACCAAAATAAGCTAAAGAAGCTCAACGAATTCAAAATAAGCTAAACATATTTCTAGGGCTTATAACTAAAAAGCTAGTTTAAACACAAAAGAAAGATTGAAAAGCTAAAGCAACGATTTGTAAACCCTTAAATAAGCTAAAGTAAAACGTAATATAAGCTTTTACAAGCTAGCAAAACCCAAATAAGCTCAAGTCATATTCATTAGGCACGAAAATTTCTTTTCATGCAAAGGTGGTGCAAGACTTATATGAGCTTATTATGATCAAGATAGAAGTAAAGAAGCTTGAATAAGATGAAAAACAATGAAAGAAAGATTGCAATAAGCTAAGAAATAAGCAAAATAAGAAGATTAAGACATAAAGTTAAAAGCTTGCATAAAGAAAATTACACTACAATTTGAAAGAGAACTAGAAACTAATACTAAAAACTAAAAACTAACCAAGACCAAAGGAGGCTATGGGGTGGTATTTAAGGTTTCCATGGTGGATTCCTTTTACATCTAGCCCCCTTAACTCTATTTGTTCATGAAAGTAACACATAAACTTTCATTACACTACTAAACGACTTCTAAAAAGTAAACTTAAGTCCTTGTAATCTTGAGGAATATGTTAACGAGTCTTCAAAAAGTCTTCAATGATATAAAAGTGACCACTTGCTCGAGTTTGGGAAGCTTATACATGATAATCATCTTTAATCTTCGATTAAGTATCTCTTTCATATTCATGAGCCTTTAAGTAATGAAAACATCGTCACGGGCTTTACTTGAGTAAATTTCATCTTTGACTCGGCTTCTTGACTCTTTTCCAAATCTCGTGCTCGTTTTGGGTTTTTAGGTTGCTTTTCATGTTGTTTTTGCAATATCCTTACCTGCACAGTCATAAACACAAAAACACGATATCTTTGGCATTGAACGTTAGTTTTTGGTCTATAATAGTCTAATAATGGTAAATAAAAGATATGTGAATAAGAACATATCAAAATCCCCCAGACTAAGGTATTGTGTGTCCTCACGCAATGTAATCACATCACGCCTTAAGGGTATATAATTTCAAAACCTCTCCTTACTAACTTTGAGAAGTAGCAAAACGTTCAAGAGAAATTCGAAATCATTTATTCCCTAAAACGCCCCGGCTTTCCATTTTCGACTATGTACATCATATATTATACTACTAGCATATGACGGTGTGAATGACTTTCATTATCTTTTGATAACGATTAAGGGTCATAGAGCAAGAACACGATTCATAGAAAAGTGACCGATTGGATAAAATTCATCGTCCCTGATTTTTCACAAGTCCCAAACTAAGTGCAAAAACGAGATCACCGCTTACTTAGACGTTAGATACCAATACCACTCATGGAAGTTACTTGTGTGTGGTCACCTCCCGCTCCCAAATCTTAGTGCATCTAGAATTTTTTAATTGATTTGAGAAATGAATTGCTTCATATTTTCTCGTTTCAATATGATTTAGTCCGATAAAGATACCAAATTCAAACGCTAAGTAGTTATCGATCTTCCCTTAAGAAGGTTTGCAAGAGAAATGTGGTCCACATCAAGGATATTGGATACATACAAAGACTTTGGAATACATCAAAAATAGACATAAGTTGGCGAGTACATTTCACGTGCACCTCATGCGTCCGATCTAGGATCGTAACATGCACCTCACGCGCGACCAACTTTAGTCTTAACACTAGAACTCATGATCCATAAATCTTCAACATACATCCTTATTCTTTCTTTTCTTTTTCTTTTTCTTTTCTTGATACTTTTTTTTTTCACTTTTTTCTTTCTTTTTCTTGCCTTAGTAACTTCTCAACTCCGAACCTTCACGGTTTCAATCCAAGACCTACCGCCAACTGCTAGGGTTGGAATCTAGGATCCAAGGTCCGATCTCAATCCGAAGTCTTAAAGCACCTTAGCTCATACATAACAACGGGCTTTTGGGTAGCTCCGAAACCACATGCGTACTACGCTTATTCAACGATATACAATACAACTCAACTGACGTGTATCCATGATGTGTACCCAATTTCCCAAGCAAAGATTCTCTTAAGAAGATAAAGAACTACTCATCGGCTAAACCTAACATCTTTAATTAGCACACAAGATATGGGGTGAAACAAGCTGATGGGAACGAAAGGCCACAAGTACCTTCGATGAGCTTTAAAGAGAACCACTACTCCACGTATGGTAACTAACTTCTAAATAAACACTATCATATCTCATTCTCCGCATTTTGAAAATCTCAAATAATGAGATCCGCGGATACTTAGCCGATAATTTTAAGCCATGCATATATAAAGTAAAGTACGGGAGCCGACAAAAGAGTAGCTCCTTGTGTACAAAACTAGCAAAAGCTTTTATGATCATCTTTGGTTAAGGGAACATGCTAGGGCTCAACACGCCCGGATCAAGTCAAAATTTTTATTCCCACTCTTACCTAGTAGGAAAGTCAAACTCGGTGTCAAAACTTTTATTCTATTTTTGTATTTTTATATTTTTCTCATTTTTTTGTGCTTTTTGCTTTGAAAATTTTCAAAATTTTTCAATTTTTTTGGATTTTTGAGGAAAACGGGGTTGCGTAAGTAAACGACAAAGATGAAAGTGCTAGGTCAATCAAATCGAAGATTCACCCCCCCAGACTAAAGATAAACATTGTCCTCAATGTTTTCAAGGTAAGGGTAATCCTAACAATAAATCTAAGGCCGTTTATTAAGTATGCCAAAGATACCATTAGTCGATAAGATTTGGATATAGGATTTCCAAGCAAGCAGCAAGACATGGGACTCGAGTGGAGATGAGACGATCCACGAGCACGAGAGTCATCATGAATTGGAGAAATCCTGCACAAACACAAACAACCAAGCAAACACAAGATTGGAAGAGGTCGCCCTCCTCGCGTTACTTATTAGAAACTAGAAAACATAGATGGATAAGCATGGGGTGCCTCCCACGAAGCGCTTTGTTTTTGATCATCGAGTCACTTAGCTTGACTCTATCCCCGAATTTAGTTGTCCTTGGGGAAAGTTTGGAGATCCGGGATCACCAAAGGTAGATCCCCTCCAAAGTAGTGTTTCAAACGATGACCGTTTACCTTAAAATGTTCCCCATTTTGGTTAAAAAGTTCAACAGTACCATAAGGAAAAACTTGGGCAACGGTAAACGGTCCAGACCAACGGGACTTTAGCTTTCCAGAAAATATTTTTAACCTTGAGTTAAAAAGCAAAACTTGATCACCGACATTAAAAACACGATTTTTGATTTTTGAATCATGAATCCGTTTTGTTTTCTCCTTATAAATCAAAGAATTTTCATAAGCTTGATCTCGGAGTTCATTCAACTCATTCAACTGGATTTTTCGGTGATCACCCGCGGTTTTTAAATCATAATTCACATGTTTTAAAGCCCAGTAGGCGCGATGCTCTAGCTCAATCGGAAGATGACATGCCTTTCCGTACACGAGCTTGTAAGGGGTACAACCAATTGGTGTTTTATAAGCTGTGCGGAAGGCCCAGAGTGCATCATCTAACTTGTCCGACCAAGAAGAACGATTCTCACCCACGGTTCTTTCCAAAATTCTTTTTAGACCACGATTCGACACCTCGACTTGACCACTAGTTTGAGGATGATAAGCGGTACTAAGTCGATGGGTAACACCATATTTTGACATAACTTTTGAAAATCGGTCATTACAAAAATGAGTTCCACGGTCACTGATAATAGCTCGAGGTGTACCGAATCTGGCAAACAAACTTTTCAAAAATTTTACAACCACTCGGGCGTCGTTAGTTGGAAAAGCTTTTGCTTCAACCCATTTAGAAAGATAATCGACTGCCACGAGGATGTATTTGTTTTTGTTTGAAGATGGAAATGGTCCCATGAAATCGATTCCCCAAACGTCAAAGATTTCACAAACTTGGATGGAGTTTTGAGGCATCTCATCCCGCTGTGAAATTTTTCCTTGTCGTTGGCACGCGTCACAAGACTTCACCAGGTCCTGTGCATCGCGGTAGATCGAAGGCCAGAAGAAACCGGAGTCAAAAACTTTTTTAGCAGTAAAATTGGCACCATGATGTCCCCCTGTGGGTCCATTGTGGCATGCCATCAAAATAGCTTCGGCCTCTTTACCATGGACACATCTCCGAATGATTTGGTCCGCACAAATTTTGAACAAATAAGGGTCTTCCCAAAAATAATGTTTCACATCTTTGAAAAATTTCTTTTTGGCCTGGGTCGACATTCCTTTTCTTATAAAATTCCCCGCATGGTAGTTTGCAAAATCGGCAAACCATGGGGTACTAGAATCACCAAGTGACACGCTCCCAAGGGCTTCGAGAGGAAATGAGTCATCAATATCCTTTTTCTCGAGCACGCCTTGGTGAGGATTTTCAAGACGGGACAAATGGTCAGCAGCTAGGTTCTCCGATCCTTTTTTATCTCTAATTTCAACTTTAAACTCTTGTAAAAGGAGAACCCAGCGCATAAGTCTTGGTTTGGCATCAGGCTTGGTCATTAAGTATTTTAAGGCTGAATGGTCCGTATACACTATGCATTTCTTTAAAAGAAGATATGGTCGAAATTTTTCAAAAGCATAAATGACTGCCAACATCTCTTTTTCAGTTGTGGTGTAATGAAATTGAGCACTATTCGTGGTTTTGCTTGCATAGTGTATAGGCCGAAAATATTTGTCCTTTCGTTGCCCCAGGACTGCCCCAATTGCATAGTCACTAGCATCACACATTAATTCAAAGGGCAAATCCCAATCGGGGGCAACTAAAATAGGAGCCTCCGTCAACTTCTTCTTAAGGGTATTAAATGCTTCAATGCACTCATTGGTGAAGATGAACGGGGCTTCTTTTTCTAAAAGGTGGGTCAATGGTCGGGCTATTTTGGAAAAGTCTTGTATGAACCGTCTATAAAAGCCAGCATGACCGAGGAAACTTCGAATTCCCTTGACGGTCGTGGGATGAGGTAATTTTGCAATAACATCGACTTTGGCTTTGTCCACCTCAATCCCGGCTTTTGAGATTTTATGGCCGAGGACTATACCCTCTTTAACCATAAAGTGACACTTCTCCCAATTCAGAACTAGGTTAGTGTCTTCACACCTTTGGAGCATTTGTTCTAAATGGGAGAGACAAGACAAAAATGAATTACCATACACCGAAAAATCATCCATAAAAACCTCCATTGTCTTCCCGATCATGTTTTGAAAAATGGCGGTCATACATCTCTGGAACGTGCCTGGGGCATTGCATAAGCCAAAGGGCATATGTCTATAGGCAAATGTTCCGTAGGGACAAGTAAAAGTGGTTTTCTCCTGATCGGGAGGATCAATGGGAATTTGAAAGTAGCCAGAAAAACCATCAAGAAAACAATAAAACTCATTTCCTGCAAGTCGTTCAATCATTTGATCCATGAAAGGAAGAGGAAAATGGTCTTTTTGAGTCGCTTCATTGAGCTTTCGATAGTCGATGCACACTCTCCAACCGGTTACGAGACGTGTTGGAATAAGCTCATCATCATCATTCGTAACAACAGTCATACCACCCTTCTTTGGCACACAATGGACCGGGCTAACCCATGAGCTATCAGAAATTGGGTAAATCATCCCAGCGTCGAGTAATTTGATTACTTCATTCTTGATCACATCATGAATTTTTGGGTTAACTCGTCTTTGTTGTTGGATGGACGGCTTAGCATCGTTTTCAAGTAAAATCTTGTGGGTGCAAAAACGAGGGTCTATGCCTTTGATGTCGGAAATACGCCATGCGATGGCATCTTTGTGCTTTTTGAGCATGTCAACGAGACGTTTCTTCTCCTCATCTTGTAGGTGTTTGGAAATGATGACGGGAAGTTTGTCGGTTCCTACTAAAAAAGCGTATTCAAGATGAGGAGGCAATTCTTTAAGCTCAAGTTTTGGAAGTTTTTCTTCAGATGGTTCGACCTGTTTGACTTCTTCAACAATGAGTTCCTTTGGAGGGAGAGGTGAAAAAGGATCTTCATTCAAAAGTTGTTCAAGCAAAAGAATGTCTCCCTCCGGATCATAATAAGAATCATCATCATTGCCAACGAATGAAGATGTATCAACGGATAAAAATTCATCGACTTCTTCCAAGAGGAGGAAATCACCTCCTTCAAATGGAGTGAAGGAAGGGGAAGAATCGGCAATTATGGGTTGAGAGGTAGGTGGAGAATCATCAATAGAGGGTGAAGGGGTAGAATTATTTGAAGGGGTGGAGGAAGAAGAAGTGGGATTGCCACTTGAAAATCCGAGTATCTCTTGGGAATACTCTTCAGAAAGTTCATCAACTTTATCAAGGATATCGATTTTGCTTATGGTCATGGGCTCGTCGGTGGAAGAATATCTTGCTGTTTGATCCAAATTAAACGTAACGGCTTCATGACCATCTCGCAAGGTAATCTCTTCATCGTACACATCAATCAAAGCACG
>LBNU01028996.1:0-19098 GCA_014162995.1 Artemisia annua
GATTATTGTTTATAACAGATTTGTGATTTAAACATTTTTGTACATTTCTCAAAAATCTATTTAATGTACATTATTTTGTTGCACTGAAATTGAAACCTACCAGATGGGAAGTTTTGTGATTTATACTTAACCCAAGTTGCTTTTGTTAAATTATATAATTTCATTTTTTGTTGTTCTGTTTGAAATGAGGAATCATAAATTGCGTTCTTCGATCTTTGTATTGTTTAACATTCCTGAATTTTGAAAGTTGAAACCGCCGTAAATGCATATTTTTCAACACAAGCAATGTGTAAGTGTATGATAAGTTTATTACAGTATCTTCAACTTTCATGATGCAAATTGTAGGTTGTAGAGTCAATCTAGTTTGTATTTTTGTGTCCGTTTGATTCAAGCCTCTTAGATTTAAGGAACCAACTATAGGACTTTGAAGTGTGGTTTTGGTTCGTGATTTTAGCATCGTCAACTATTTTAGGTGATTATGATGTACTATAGGCCAATCGGTTTCATATTAAGCTTGGATACGAGTTAGGGAAGTGTGGAGTGCACGCTCCTTTGAGCTAATATGCTTCCACCAGGACAAAGATGCGGAGATCAAGGGGTCCGCGCCCCCTTGCGGGTTCAAGGGGCAGTGATCATGTTTTTTAGTATTAGCTGTTTAACCGCTTTGTAATTGTTAAAAAGTTTTTGTTGATACATAATATTGGTCTCATTTGCAACATACGAAAACCAACATAATCTCTGTTTTATTTTTGCTTAGTTCTCCTGTGCTAAGAAACTAAGTATTCTTCTTGAATTATTACTCAAGCTGTAAATAGCCGAACTACTTTATTCGGAAAGTGAACATACACAATTCAAGTAGATTATCCAAGATTATTTCCCAATCTCTGAAACAGTTTCAACGGTAGTTCCTTCTTTGGTTGTGTTAACAACAATATGATAAGACCGAACTCATCTTAGAGGCCTTGCATGTCTGCATTATGCTAGTTTGGACTTGTGACTTTAAAATTTCAGTCAGAGGACGTCCTTTCATATACGGTGTAATTGTTAGTCAAGGGGATTTTTTTTTATGGCAAGTGTAATGTTAGCTATGTCTGTAGATATGCATACATGGCCAGATGGTCGATTGGCTAGATTGGTCAGTGTGAAGTGCCATAAGTTGGTATTAAACAGTTTATCAAGAAGGTTACTGGAAGATGCCTATGAGGTTCCACTTGTTAAAATTATAAGAAAATAAAAAATACTTTTGTTATGTCTTTCCAGGTTGTTGATTATATCATGATTTGAACCAGCAGACGTTTGAGTGTTTGAGAATACAGTTGTTATTAATCTGCTTAGTTAATGCCATATTGCCAGTTAAGTAGGAGTCTTGAGTCTTGACAACTGATTGTATCAAGAACATTAGCTGGTGAAACATTTGTTAGTCTGGTAATCTTGTTATAATTTGATCTGTCACTATTTGTTGGTTATAATTAGGGTGTAAACGAGTCGAACTTTGGCATAGCTCGAGTTGACTCGCCTATATTTGTTCAGCTCGATAGCTTGATGAACCTTCATGACAGAAGCTCGAGCTTTGCCCATTATATAGCCCGTTTTTCGGTCCGAAGAGACTAGCCTCGTCCTATTAATGTGAACAACAATTCAGATTCTAAAA
Source organism: Artemisia annua (assembly GCA_014162995.1). Lineage (NCBI taxonomy): Eukaryota > Viridiplantae > Streptophyta > Magnoliopsida > Asterales > Asteraceae > Artemisia > Artemisia annua. The sequence continues at coordinate 1,652 of LBNU01028996.1, forward strand.
TTATCTTTTTGTAAATGGAACTCGGGTTATACCAAGCTGAGTATCTAAGCATTCTAACAACTCTAAATATCAAATGGAGAGTCGGCCAAAAGAGCCAACTCTATAAGTTCCCACAAATTCTGCCGGCCATATGTCTTGATAGCCATACAGCACTTACCATTCAATGGGCAAGTGTGGCATATTTAGCCAACCGACCCTTTTAATTTCCACACATTGCCATACTTCTTTTCTTATACTACCATGCATTCTTTCAAGTTCTTACAATCCATCCATGAGGGACACAAGTCAAAACAAAAACCTAAAACTCTCTTAAAAACTTCTCCTTTTGATTATTGGTTTGCTTTTTTTATGGCTTTATAGATCAAGCTGCAATGAGGATTATAGGTGTAATTCAATTGCATAAGTGTGTAACAACAATGCGTTACGGGTATAAACTAAATGCATCATCTCGTTTAAATCATAGTCATGGGCATTATGCAATCAAATGCATTATCTGCCACATGCACAAACAGTGTCTTGTATTTGAGAAGCATTTTTCAGTAGCAATTTTCATGTATGGGTCCTGAACTCCATATATGCAATAACCACATTTGGATCTTTCCCCAATGCGTCTTTGAATTGATTAAGCAAACATTTGTAAGCATGAACACTCTTATCAACAAGCACGCCCGAGCCAAAAGTCAGGCAATGGTTGCGATGATTGATAAAGAATCGAATACCATCTTATACCTACATTGTAAAAATGTATTAACATATTAAGTGACCCTCTGATTAAAGTAAACTGCATCAATGGAAAGTAACACAAGAACTAACTAATTTTAGGTAAGAAGGGAGTGTACTTGTTTGGGTAAAAGATCACATCAACGAGACTTGGGGTATTCGGATCGATTCGTCTGATATTTGGTTATTTGGATCGGATGATTCGAATTCTCAACAACAATAACTTGATTTAAAATCCATCCGAATAAGAATTCGGATAGTCAGATTCGTATTGTTCGGATCTCGTGTTATTCGGGTGTATGTTTAGATATCCGAATAAGCACTTGAAAATATAGTTTTGTAAAAATTTTGAAGTGAAATTTATCTTCACAAAACACTTGAAAATATAGAAAACGCGTTTAGTTGATGTTTGTGTTTTCTATTTTGAAGAAGGGAGGGAGAGCTGTGGCTTACAAAAGAAAACAAGAAAAATAACTAAAATTTGTTTTGTAATTTTGAGAATGCTTATTCTGTGTATTTTACAAGGACATAAAATTGAAAAGTAAAATCCAAAAACAAAGGATATCAATAAAGTTGTAATTTAAAAATGCAATCATTAGTATACTAAACTCTTAAAAAAAAAGTTTGATTATAAGAGTGATCACGATAGAAAAAATACTTCACACATCACCTCGTGTCCTCATGTTATAAAATCAAGAGTAAAATACACTGTTCGTCCTTTTACTTGTTTCAAAGATACACGTTGAGTCCCAAATTCAAAATAAATATGCCCAAAGTCCCTATTGTGCATTAGTTGCATCTCCCAAGGTCCTTTTAACTAGATGTCGTTAGTCAACATCTGTTAAGTCCTCCATGTGCCTTGCACATGAGGGTATTTTGGTTATTTTATCGAGTTATGTTAACTATTCAATTATTTTCGTACAACCTTAGGTACGAACGTTGTAATTTACTCCAAAAATTAACACTATCACCTCATCAACCCTTCTTCTTCTTCATCTACACTCACCACCATCAATCATTACAACCATCCACCACTACCCACCAACCTTATAACCATCCATCAACATTAACACAAACAAGAACACAAATTCCCAATCGAACCCACTAATCAAATCTATGAAATCAATAACCTATAGACATTTATTTATTTATTTATTTTTTTATTTATTTTTTATTTTTTTTTGGTTCCAACAACATGAGACTTGCTAGTTATTATTTTAGCATCTATAGACTACCTCTTTACCACAATTCATCACCAAACACAAAACTCATTCTCAAATCTCATCCATTCACTCCAAACACAAAGGAACATCAACATACTTGTAGTATTTATGTCTTCACAAATTTTCTTCTTTTTCTAATTGAGGTTCGGATTTTTTTTTCTCTCCTTTTTGAATGAAATCGTTATCTACTACACTAATTATTTCCCTCTATACCATTTCTCCATTAACAAATAACAACAAATCATCTTTAATCTTTTTATCATCATTATCAATAACAGCACATGTTGTTATCTTTGACTATAAAAAGTCAAAACCACTACATATCTATCTCTGTTCTGTTGATTATAAAAAGTCAAAAGCCTGGTCATTACCCATGGTTGCAAAAAACGCTAGGCGTTAGTCGGGCGGTCGACCCCCGCCTAGCACCTTGGCCGCCTAGGCGAATTGACTTTTTCTATATAAAAAAAGTTAAAATTAAATGTATATTAATAAATTTAAATATATATATATAAATATATTTTAACATAAAACACTATGGTTCACAACTTCATATAATTGATATTATATTTAATGCATTATTTATTGTTGTTAAAACACACTGAAAATAAAACACACATGTGGACAACAACTCAATTGAACAAACACATAATGACATAGTGTTAAACCCACAAGCAAAATCAAACACAAATAGAAAATCTAATACTCATTTTGTATATTAATTATGTGTGTAACTGACATGTGTGACAAAACCCACGAAGAAAACACCAAACAAACCACCAAAAACAATATCTAAAACAGAAAATAGTTAACAATCATGCAGTAACTTAATTATTAGTATTTGGGTATTACATTACTTATTTATTAGTATTTGGGTATTACAAACAATTTTTAAATGGAAAGATCTAATGATAATGATTTATTCACTACCTTAATGGTGGTTCTTGCTGAATCACGGATGGGGAAGCTTCGAGAAGACTAGGCTCCAATATGAATCCCAAAGTCCCGAGGTCACAATTATGGGAAATACCCGTCTGTTGTAGGGTCCGGTTATTGTCTATGACCTTTTTTCCTTCAAGAAGTATACCTACATATAATTCGCCTCCTAACTCAACTTTAACAACATTCATAACTTTCCTCTGTATAAAATAGTTTATAAACACAACAGTATAGAATTACACAAGTATGGAAGTTTCGCCGTTGAGAAAATTGTATATAATGAACTTATAGGATGAATAAATTATGCTTAATATGAATACCTTTAATGAACCTATAGTCACAGTCTTCAATATCTCAAAATACAGTTCCGGCACTTTGAATGAGTTTATGCGAAATTTCACTATATCACGATAATGGAATTAGTTAGTTAGCAGAACGACCAATATGAATAAAAAAACCATCAGAATTCTGGATAATATAAGGACCTTCATTTGAAGCAGCACGAGTGTGCGTCTTGTCTCCATTGCGATTCTTCACTACCTGCCCCTTGAATGTATGCGTTTTTTGAGCTTTGATGAAACACTTTTCTCCTTTTAGAAGGAGCATCTACTTGACACCTTTCTCACTTGTATAAATGTTTCCTATCCTGGTATAGTGGCTTCACTCCACCACCTAAAAGAACCAAAAAATGATCTTGTTAGAAATAGAGCCAACATGGTTATCGAAAACGCAAGATAATAACTAATGAAGTAAAGTCCCCACTCACTCGTAGGGTTACTGAGTTCATAATCTTTCGTTGAAGTTACTTTGTGGTACCTAGAAGTCAACATCTTTATTATTATTCTATACTTAACACACAACTTAGATCTAATTGCCCTCGATTTGGTCATAAATCTCATCCATTCACTCCAAACACAAAGCATCCGTCATCAAGATCTAAATAAACCCCATTTTTTTACTCAAATATTTAAAAATACAAGTTAAAGGGAAAAAAACATACTTGTTGTATTTATGTCTTCACAAATTTTCTTCTTTTTCTATTTGAGGTTAGGATTCTTTTTATTATTATTATTATTTTATTGTTTATTTTTGAATGAAATTGTTATCTATTACACTAACTATTTCCCTCTACACAATTTCTCCATTAACAGACAACAACAAATCATCTTTAGTCTTTTTATCATCATTATCAATAACAACACACGTTGTTATCTTTGACTCTAAAAAGTCAAAACCACTGCATATCTATCTTTGTTTCTGTTGATTGTAAAAAGTCAAAAGCCTGGTCATTACAACATTGCCAGATCTAATACTACCACCAACAACACAAGAATCCCCTCATCACCGCCATTAGTTACAGAATAGAAAATACAGTTAACTATTGATGTGAGTATTTTGTAAGCTTAGTTTTTCCAAAGGAATATTCGTGAGAATATTCCTCGGGTCGTTTCCCAACGAAGGTTGACGGCGAGTTTGACGAATAAGAATGTGCTCGTGTGAAGTGAATGAGGAAGTATTTTGATTGATTTGGAATTATGCTACAAATACATGAATATATGATAAAAGTAAACTAATGAATGCAATATGTACAAGTATCTAAAGCACAATCGATAAACGCGATCTAAGAAAAACGTCTATTTAACAAAATAAAACGTAAATTTTAAGCTAGACTAAACCTAAGGGCTCAAAAGTAATTTTTAAAATTTTAAAATGATAAAAGAAAATTTTAGGAAAAATAAATTTTTTTTTGACTTTTTATTTATTTAATATGAATTAAAAACTATTTCTGTATTTTTATTTAATAAAAGAAAACTAAACTTATTATTAAATGAAAAATTTATTCTACAAATTATTTTCTAAAAATCTTATTAAACTGAAAATGAATTTTAAAAATAAAATCAGAAACTATTTTTGACTTTTTGTGATTTATTTGGAAATTAAAAATGATTTATAATTCTAAAAACTATTTAAAAATAAAAAAGAAATAGTAAAACAATTCAATTAATTCTGAAATTTTTACAGAAATTCTAAAATAATATTTGAAATCTGAGAAAAATTAGAAAAGTAGAAGAATAAGCAGTTAAGTGCTTTTTGGGCTTAAAACAGCTTATTGCAAGTGCTTAATAATAAGCACTTGCAACAAATCTAAATGAAACTTAAACCACAAGTGTTTATTACTCTAATAAACTCAAATCAAGTCAATTTAGATCAAGTTAAATGCAGAAAGGAGCTCAAACAGTTCAAAAGGTGAGAAATAAGCACTTATAAGCACTCAATAAGCACAAAACAAGTACAGAAGGTACAATTCTGAGAACTTAGCATTATCATACTCTAATAAGCTCAGATCAATCATAGAAACAAGAATTATAAGCCAAATGTACTAACTGCAGTAACATGATATAATCAGCATACTCACTAAGAAAGGCTTTACTTGCAGATCATTAATAAGCAGTAAAATAAGTTGTAACATGAAATCTAATTGGAGCAAAAGTGAGACTACCTAGATGAGAGTCTAAAATCATTAAAAGCCCTATGCTAAACACCTAATTGATGTGCTAATTGAGGCCTAGATCAGATGGCAAAAACAGTTGAGCTAACATGTTATGAAGGATTGTTGAGTTTACAATATGCATCTAAGGTTTGACTAAGTTCAACTCTAACTGATCAAAACTTACCCTAGATGTGACATGAAGCTATTAAAACACTAAAATTACTAAGAATAACACAAAACTCAGCAACATTCAAAAGGACAGATTCAAATTTTCATTATTACAAGCTACATTGATCGCTAAAGAGAATTTTGACTTTTGGTGTTATTCCTACTGAATTTAAGCCTTAACTAATCCAATCTATCCTGTTAAAGCCTAGTTGTGCCAAAGAAACAGCAATAGAACAGTGATTACACCAACTAATTAACAGATCCAAACACCCTAAATCCTACTGAAATGAGAATTCTATGAAGCTAATGAGATTATTAAACCATAATTCTACAAACTGAATTCTCACACTGACCAATTGAATCAAATGAGGCTCAAAACACAGGACAAAACAACAACAAGTCACTAATCACAGTTATGCAAAAACTAAAAGATTTTCATGAACAATCAATTAAAGTAACTAACTACATTAAGGCTACAATCAATCAAATGAGCTCAAATCTGCATATAACAAACTGAATTAACAATAAAATCCAAGCTATAACTAATCTGCACTAACAGACTCATGTAAAAAGGATTAACATGAAATTGAAGACTTACAATCTCACACCCCTAACTGACATAGGGAATAAACTCAGCTTAAGCCTATCTTAAATAGGCTCAATAACACTTCTGCAACTATGATCTAACACCTTTTTACCCAGATTCATCACCTTCAATTTCCTCTGACTTTCGTTTACTTCAGCCCTTAGTTCCATTTAAAACAGAAATAGAATGACAGAGCTCATCTCAAGCTTTGATTAAGCTTGAATGAGCTTATGAAAACATGAATTGAAAACTTGAAAACAGTTTTGAAAACAATAATAAGCTTGAGAATTTAAATGACAGGGAATTAAAATGAAAACTAAAATTTTATTGAAAACTAGAATTTGAATACAAAGCTTAAAACCAGAATTACAATAAGCTAAAGCTTGAAATTACACTACTCCTAAAGCTACCCTAAGCTTAATCTACTCCTAAGCTAACAGTCACAAATTGTGATATGAGGAGACTATTTATAGCCTGAGCTTGAGAAGGGGAGCGTCTTCAGAAGCTTCTGGACCATTCATCTCATCCCTTGAATCATCATCTCGTCATTTGAATCATCCACAGCCGTTAGATTAGATTGATGAGGTGTTCCCACCAATAGGAATGCTCCTTTGGTCCACCTTGGCGATCCTTACTCTCCTACACCTTGCCACGTAGAAAGATGCTTAGTACAATGCTTGAGCTCAAGGGGTATGTACGGGAATTCAGGGAAGATGGATTGGGGAAGAAAGGGAAAACGGGGGTAATTGGGGCATTTTTTATATTATTTTGACTTGGTGAATTGGGGGTTTGACCTTCGGGTTAAATAAAGGAAATGGATAACGGGTTATAAGTAATGGGATTGGACCGGGTTAGCATAAATGTGGGTGTGGGCCTGGATGGGTTTATGGAGTAGCAGGCTTGGATTTGGATTGGATTTATGTTATGGCAGATTTGGTTAGGTTTTATTTAGTAGTAGTAATTTAAGGTTTAGGATTTAATCCAAGGATTTGTTTTGCCAATTTGCAATTCTTCAAGGATCATTTTCTGAAAATTATTCCAAGGACTATTCTTGCCAAGTGATGATACTTGAGGGACCCTTGTTGACTGTTTGAGCTCAAATATGATCTTCCATTGAAAATAGCTTCCCCGACCTCGGCTCTTTTTCACTCATTCCATTCTCGTGCCCGTTTGTGTCATTTTCTCTTGATTTTTGTCCTTTTCATGAATATCCGTACCTGCACATTCAAAAACACAAAAAACAACGGATATTTGGCATTTTATGTTAGTTTTCGGTCTTTTTGGTCTTAAAATGGTAAATAAATGATATGTGATTTTACACATATCAAAATCCCCCAAACTAAGATATTGTCGTGTCCTCACGCAATGGGATTCAATCACGCTTTAGAGATAAATAATTTCATAGCTCTTTTTACTTAACTTTGAAAAGTAGCAAAATGTTCGAAAGAGATACGAAACCATTTATTCCCTTAAACGCCCCGTTATTCCATTTTCATTGTTCCTCCATTTATTACACTTATTACTTTTGAACTTTTCACAACTTAATCGGGTGACGGTGTATCGACTTTCATTATCTTGCGATAATTATTAGGTTCATCGAGTAGAAACACAATTCATAGAATAGTGACCAAACGGATAAAATTCGTCATCCTTGATTTTTCACAAGTCCCCAAACTAAGCTTAAAAACGAGATCACCGTTCACTTACAAATTAGATGCCAAAACTACTCATCGTAGTTACTTGTGTAAAACCTCTTGCTCCCAAATCTTAGTGTATCTAGAATTTTTTAAATTAAGTTGAGAAATGAATTGCTTCATATATTCTCGTTCCAATATGAGTTAGTCCGATAAAGATACCAAGAATTCTAACGCTAAGTAGTTAGTCATCTTCTCTTAAGAAGGTTTGCTCGAAAAATGAGGTCCACATCAAGGATATTGGATACATACAAAGACTTTGGAATACATCGAAATAGACATAAGTTGTAGAGTACCTTCACGTGCACCTCATGCGCCCGATCTAGGATCATTCGCATGCACCTCACGTGCTACCAACTTTAGTCTATACACTTAAGCTCATAATCCATAAATCTCAACATAAATCCTTATTCTTTCTTTTGATTTTTTCACTTTTTTTCATTTCATTTTTTTTTTACTTGATACTTTTTTCATTCATTTTTCCTTTTTCTTACCTTAGTAACTTTTCAACTCCGAACCTTCACGATTTCAATCCAAGACCTACCGCCAACTGCTTAGGTTAGAATGTAGGATCCAAGGCCCGATCTCAATCCGGAGTCTCAAAGCACCTTAGCTCTTATGAATACCGGGCTTTAAAGGGTAGCTCCGAAACCACATACGTACAACTCAATACATCGAAATACAATACAATACAACTCGAGACAATTGGCGTGTATCCTTGATGTGTACCCAATTTTTCAAACAAAGATTCTCTTAAGANTAGTAACTTTTCAACTCCGAACCTTCACGATTTCAATCCAAGACCTACCGCCAACTGCTTAGGTTAGAATGTAGGATCCAAGGCCCGATCTCAATCCGGAGTCTCAAAGCACCTTAGCTCTTATGAATACCGGGCTTTAAAGGGTAGCTCCGAAACCACATACGTACAACTCAATACATCGAAATACAATACAATACAACTCGAGACAATTGGCGTGTATCCTTGATGTGTACCCAATTTTTCAAACAAAGATTCTCTTAAGAAGATAAAGAACTAAATTTCGTTAAAACCGAGACATCTTTAATTATTATACACAAGATATAAGGTGAAACAAGCTGATGGGAACAAAAGACCACAATTACCTTCGATGAGCTTAAAAGAGAACCACTACTCTACGTATGACATCTAACTTCTAAATAAACACTATCATTTCTCGCTCTTCGCTTTTTTAACAAATCTCAAATAATGAGATCCGCGAATACTTAGCCGATAATCAAGCCACGCATATATAAAGTCAAATACAGAAACTTGCAAACTCTAATAAAAGAATTCGCGTTTTCTAGCTTCTTATATAAAAGACTAGCGGAAGCTTTTAAGCTGCGCATGTGTAAAGTTTTGTACGGGAATGACTTTGTTTTGAGATACGTGGGTAACTAGCTATAACTCGTAGTAAGAATTAGTATGTGGAGATAATGATCGTGTTATAAATAAATTTGTTGATCAAGGTTAATGGTTTTGGTTGTGGATATAAGGTGTTTGTGAAGGTAGGTTTGTAGGTTGGTATAGGTATATGTTTGTAATGAATTACTGAGCTTAGTTAGTTGATACAACGATGTTTGTTATAAAATGAGTTTAGTTCATATAAATGTGTCTGTTACTATTATGAATGAGTTTAATTCATATGAATATATATGTTTGTTATTTTGAAATGAGTTTAATCCATATCAATTGTCCTTATGAACTTGTTTAACAATAGGTTGGTGACAGATCTGTGATTGGTGGTGGTGAGTAGGAGTGTGGCGGATGGTTGTATGGTGGTGGGTGGTGGTGGATAGTGTAATGATCGGTGGTGGTGGTGAGTGTAGATGAAGAAAAAGGATGGTGGATTGGATGAGGTGATGGTATTAATTTTAGGAGTAAATTACACCGGTCGTCCCTAAGGTCATACCAAAATAATTAAATAATTAACATAACTCGATGAAATGACCAAAATATCATCATGTGCAAGATATATGGGGGACTTAATAGATGTTGACTGACGGCGTCTAGTAAAAAAAGGACTTTGGGAGATGCCAAAAATGCACAATAGGGACTTTGGAAGTATTTGTTTTGAATTTGAGACTCAACGTGTATTTTTGATACAAGTAAAAGGACGAATGGTGTACTTTACTCTAAAATCAAGTTACTTACCCAAGAAATATTATCTAAGACATCTTATATCGCTTAACTCACCATCACAATTTCACAATCCAACTTATTAAACAGTTACATCTTTTTTAACACCTTAATGTTGATTAAACATTCTCATGTGCAATAAAAATACTTCTAGTCAGGTTCTTAGAGGTACCAGAAGCGTAATGGTCGTATATGGATTATAGTGGTGTTTTTACATTGTAGCAAATGTAACACATAAAGTAGGCAATTAAACAAAATTTAAGGGGTTTTTTTTTTTTTTTTTTTTTTTTTAATGATAAAATTTAGGATGTTTGAATAGTTTGTATAAATTGTATAAACACATGCAACTTAAAAACGGTTAATGGTGTCAAATTATCATGAAATGCTAGACAAATGCAAGTGAAGGAGATTTCACTATTTGTAAGGCTTCATCTCCATGAATATTATAGACTCTTCTTACAAATAAATCAAACTCTCTACACATTTTGAGAGCTTATATAGATCTTCAAAGATGTTTTCTAATAACTATTTTGGTGAATGTTTTGCAGGAGGTCCAAATAGCCAAATAGACTCTATGCTCACATTTGCGTCACATTGGTAAGGCTTGACGTTCTATGGAACATACCACGCGTGACATTTTCCTCCATTCACCCAATGCACTTGCCGTGATATATGGGATAGTTCGTGTTGCCTACGTCTTCTACTATGGATTTGCATCATGAAGATTGTATATGTGATTAGAGACTGCATAGAATAGAGTTGTATAATAAGTTGACTAACTAATTAATCTATTTATGTAAGATTATACATTATTTAAACTTGATTTTAGCGTTTCATACAACTTATCGTATATATTCAAGTAAAACCGTGACTCACAAGATTTACTCCCTTGAGACAAAGCAATATTTGTGAGTGTAAATGAATTTAGGCCTCAGTAAGCCCGGATCAATGTGAACAAAATGATTATACAGTAAATGAAAGAGATATTAAAAATCAAGATGTTAATCCATGTATTAATCTAACGAACCCATACACATATCGGAATACAGCCATGTAATGAGCGGGTACTTGGGTTACAACAGCCTGGAACTTTTTAAAGTTGTATCATGGACCCAAGTTTACATCTTAACGAATACACAAAAGTGATAATGTCATTTCTTCTTTAATCAAACTCATAAAAACAAAGATCTAACTATTAGGGGCTTGTAAAATTCCATCTTGAGAGGTCTGGGTTCCAATCATAGAGAAAAAGACTCATAGCCATTTTACTCGTATAAAACCATGCCAAGATGTGACGTGAAAACAAATACTCCGTATTAGTATATGTTAAATGAAAATGTGGTTTAGCGGTTATGATCCTATAGAATACCCATCAACAAGGCATTTTTTCCTGGTATCTCGCATGGAACTCTGAAGCAGAGTTGGATCACTAGTGATGATGGCATCCACATTTTCATTTAACATTTTCTCCATTGTCGGTTGATCATCAACAGTCCACGAGTAAACTTTCTTATTCCTTCTGCAGATTGTATCATTAAACATGCATAAGCATTAAGTAAACAAGGGTAGGTTCCGTTTAGCGAAATTTTTAACCATTCATCATAAACAATTAGACCCATGACCTATAAATGAGACCCACAATTGACCCATCAACTAAAAATACATACCTGTGTAGAATTTTGACAACCGACTCATCAACTAGACCGTGGTATATGCCAACAACTTCAGCATCTCTGATCCTCAATAAGTTTGTTCTGACCCCAGTAGTGAAATTTATCATAACAATGTAGCCTACCTGCAAAAACATGGATAGGTCATTACAATGCTACGGTTTCCAGTTGTCCGTATGACAGATTTAGAAAAGAAAAGAAAAAAAACCAATTATTTATGTCTAAAAGACACAGACATAAGGTGAATATTATCTTACTGTCACATCTGATGACTGCTTAATTACATCCCTTGCTAAATTGTCGCTCTTAGCCCATACAACACAGTTCTTGCATTGTGTCCTCTTGACCTGCAATCAGTCTAAAGTTGTAAGATAGAACAGAATGCATCTGCAAACATTATGTTCACAACTTAGGCTTTCATAATTGGATGCAACAGGCATGAACGCAAGGTGTACACAAGCGTGGATGTGACGTTTATAATGTCACCGGGAAGAATACTTTACCAATGAGTAAGTTTGTGAGTTATATACATATACGTCAACAAAATCAGAAGAAAGGGTATTTGCAACAATAAATGAAGACTCACAACAGAAAGAATATCGTGTGCAAGCCCCTTCTCATATATTGGAGGCCCAACTTTTGCATCCACAACCACCTTCTGAACGGAACTTGAAACCAGCTGTAGAACACGCCACATCGTATACATGTAAGTGACAAAAATGAGAAAGAGCACAACATGCAGCATTAATTTAATCAGACAATATTGAATTGAACAGGGCATGGTGTAAGAGCAAGTATGTAAGCAATTAAGGAAATGATGGACGTGATTATACCTTCAGCGCATCTTCCATTGTAGGAATAGCCACATCATGAGTAGCATCCAGCTCTTTTATCTGCAGTAAGAAGCTAAAATATACTCTCATTCAACGCTAAACTTCCATAATGGCACTTATCAGAGACAGTGAACTGGAAAGAAAATGGTGGCACTAATATCACACCGGATAATTAAATAGCGCCTAACGTATGAAGCAAGAAAGCCTCACCTCCTTTGCACTCATGTATCCAACCCTGGATGAACTGTTCCCAGATATTCGCTGCAAATCCCTGCCTGTTTCAATCAGAATCAACTCTACGAATACCTCAAACTAACTTTTATGTACTCATTTGTACATTAACACTATAATCAAATCCCATCTCACAAACAGTACAATAAAAAGTTACAAAATTTACCTGTCGTGAAGAGCAAACAGAACCCCATCAGCAGAACGAGAAACATCAATCTCAATGCAGTCTACTTGAGAACGAAGAGCAATTCGATAAGCATCCATCTGTTGATTGAACACAAAAGGTAAAATCACTAATGTAACTCAAACATGGAGCAAAACAGTTAGAAACAATTAAACAGTTATCATATGAATGAATCCAGATAAGCATATAAGCACGTTACAAACGGGAAAGCTATAAAAAATAAGTGAATAATTTCACTGTCAAAAGAAGCTTTTTTTCATTAAGTAAATTACAAAGATGAGATAGTACATACGGTATTAGGGAAGGCCTTGGAAGCATCACCACCATGAGCACACACAAGAGGAGGATTATTCAACCATCTGCATTTTCTTAACTCTAGCTGCAAACACGCAGGCAAACAACCGTGTGATGAGTGACGACTCACATGTAACAGCATCATTGTTCATTGGTACTCGATTCTACCAAAGTAACACACTTTCCGTTCAGTAGAAAATTACTGTTTCAAATATCCCCTTCATATACTACGAGTGAATAAAGATCTAAAAAATTTCCTAATGACAAAATTGGTAGGATATGAGGATATAATGTGTCTGACCAGTAGTGCACCTTAATACTATGTATAAAAATAAAAGGAACGAAACTTATATCACATCATATTGGTATACGCATTTCACTTATATCACGCAAGTAATTCATAACACATTAAACCAATTTAATAGCCAAATTGTATCATTTCCTATAAATATCGAAATTAGTAATCTAATCTACTCCCGAAGTCTTCGCAAGTGATTACAGTACATGTAATTTAGAAACAAAGTTTGCTGCAGAATACAATAATACCAACATTAATACTATTCATTTTGTAGGTAAATTTTATAAAAATCAGGATTTTTTACAAATATTAACACTCTATGTACCTTAATACTATGTATGTATAATAATAAAAGGAAAGTAGATATGGAGGTATGGAACCTGATGAAGACGCCTGAGTCTAAAGTGGAAGTAAATGGGAGGACAAATAGCGATGACAGCCAATATTATCAAAATGTTTCGAAATGCATATTTCTTATAAAATAATCCTCTTATTATTCTCTCATCTAGCGACTGTGGGCCGCCACGTCGTCTTCTCCATTTAAATGGTGCTGTTATTGCCATCTCTCACTCTCCTCAGTCTGATCGGAATCTTGTTTGGAATTTTTCCCTTTGTTGATGTAATTTATGATTTTAAATTAGTACAAAACTAGTCCCTCTAATTCTAACTTCACGCAAGCTTCTGTGCATTAAGGATAAACAAGGGATTACTTGTGTGTACATAAGAAAGTTTGGGGGTTTAGATATGTATATCTCATTTTGGTATATTTTGACTTGGAGTAAATTGCAAAAATTGTCCTTGTAGTTTGGTCAAATTGCANAGTATGGACTATTGGCTTCGAGGTTTTGACTTCTTATGATCAACTTGTTTTGTAAATTTAGTTGTGATCAATGAATTTTTATGTATATGCTCAACATGCTAACCCAAATTTCAGAGACTTTAATTACGGCGTTGGAGAAAGAGCAAAAATGTTGGAGAAAGAACAGAAAATGTTGGAGGCACAGGAAAAGGTGTTGGAGATGCAGGAAATGCAGTTGCTCATGTTAGATCCGACCATGGTTAATGACCCGAGAAGAGCAAGGATTATTCGCCAAAGACAAGCATTGATAACAAAGAAATACGATAATCTCGCTCAAGACAACGACGACGACGAATAAAATGTTTAATTTTCTTATTAGTATTATGTGTTGTTTTTTTTATTCTCGTATCGTTTGTTTTTATTTTCGTATCGTTTTTTTTTTCGTATCGTATTGTAACGTTTTAATTTGAATGAAATAAAATTAGTGTGTTTTATTATTTTTATTAATTAGTTAAATGAATTTATTTTATTTAATGAAATGAAAAAAAAATAAAGTTGTAAGTGGTGGGGCCCAAATGAAGAAGTTGAGGTTAGTTGTTGGTGAGGAGGGGGTTAGTTGTGAAGAGGTGTGGGGATGATGTGACATGTGTGGGACCCAAATGAAGAGGTTACCCTCTTCACCACACCCAACACTCTAATTGCCAACTTATGAGGCCAGGGTCATGCCTTAAATGATTCATGATCCATAACACTATACTAGCAGGGTACCCGCGCGTTACGGCAGCGGGTACCCTGAAATAAAATTTTCCGGTGAATCATTTATTTTAGTTTATTACGTTCTTTTTGACAATAAATTTACGGATATAAAAATTTTCGTTTAGCTCGTGTCCGTTCGCTCGTGTCTATTCAGGCTCGAGCCCGTTTGGCCCGTGCCCGTTCGGGCTCGAGCCCATTTCGCCCATTGCCCGTTCGGGCTTGAATATTTGTATAATTTGCTTTATTATTTGTATTAGTGACATTTAATGCAGGTATTGTGTTTAAGTTGGTTGTACAATATGCTTGATAATTTTATTGAACATTTAATTAATTGTATTTAATGTACATAATGTTTTATTTATTGTATTTAATGTTAGTATTAATTGTATGTTAAAATTAAATATGAGGGGAATTTCTATAAGTAGTATTAGTTGTTGTACTTATAGCTTTAAAAGTTGTATTGCTTAATTTATGTATTTCTATTAATAATAGGTCTTCCTCCATTATAACATAGTTAGATATCGGCATACTAGATAATCAAGTACAAAGAGAGAAACACACATTTGCAGAAATTACAAAGAAAGAAACCATTTGCAGGTTTTAAATGGCTCTAAGCTTCAACGATGAAAATTCACTCTTCAACTTCGTTGTAAAAGATGGAAATGGTGTCAAAGGTCTAGTGGACTCGGGCCTCACACAGGTACCAGGTCAATACATCCAACCACCCATCCACCGGATCAACAAGCAAAACACAACCGTGTCCCTTGAAAACATGATCATTGATCTATCAGAGCTTGATGGTCCTAACCATGACCAAGTGGTCAAGTCCATTGCCCATGCTGCTGAAACTCCAGGCTTCTTCCAGGTGGTGAACCATGGTGTCCCAATAGAGCTCCTCGAGTCACTTAAAGTTTCGGCCCATGAGTTTTTTAACCAACCATCTGAAAAGAAGGCTGTGTATCTCAAGGGAGTGAGCCCTAGTCCTATGGTCAAGTATGGGACTAGCTTTGTTCCTGAGAAAGAGAAAGCTTTGGAGTGGAAAGACTATATTAGCATGATATACACCAATGATGCCGATGCTCTCGAATTTTGGCCTAATGAATGCAAGTAAGAATCATAAACTACTTACAAAATATATGATTTTGAAAATGACCATGTTACCCATTTACATATCACTTTTTTATGTTTGTATTTCTATAGGGAAGTAGCACTTGAGTACATAAAGACATCGACTGGGATGGTGAAAAAGCTTTTGCATGCACTCATGGGTTACTAAAAATAAAAACTAAAAATCAAACTATTTCTACAAATAGTCAAAGGTATTGAATCTTACGAATCTGATGATATTCCAGATCACTTTAAATTCTTTAAGTTAGGACCNTTACATCAGCGCATACAACAAGAACAAGAAGAAGAAGAAGCTCAATCATCTATCCACTGTACTCACATATATCGTGAACGTGAGGTTGCTGAGGAACGTTTGAAGAATGACTATTTCGTTCAAGGTTGCAAGTATACGCACGGTAAATTCCGTAGAAGGTTTCGTATGAGCCGGAAACTATTTCTACAAATAGTCAAAGGTATTGAATCTTACGAATCTGATGATATTCCAGATCACTTTAAATTCTTTAAGTTAGGACCCGATTGCACGGGTCGAGGGAGTATTAGTGCACTTATGAAGTGTACGTCTGCAATACGCCAACTGGCGTACGGCACCGCCCCAGATGCGTTCGATGAGTATCTGCAAATTGGTGAATCTACATCACGTCTTTTTCTAGATAATTTTAACATGTGTGTTATGGATTTGTATATGCATGAGTTTTTAAGAGCACCAACATGGTCCGACATTCAACGTATTTACGAATTGCATGAACGTCAACATGGTTTTCCGGGTATGCTTGGTAGCATTGATTGCATGCATTGGGCGTGGAAAAATTGTCCGGTGGCTTGGCGGGGGCAATTTGGTAGAGGTGATAAAAGATACCCAACGTTAATGCTTGAAGCTGTTGCTTCACACTCCGCCCCAAATTTGAGTCAACAAAGGTGGAATCGACAGGTGTGATACGCAGATGCGCAAGACAAGGGAAATGCCGACGCAGTAACGCATACTCGACTAACAACGAGACCTCATGGAGCATGTTTGGCAGAAACGTCTTCAACACCAACAACAACGCGAACAAGAATATTCCGAAGACGATGAAATAAGTAGTTGTAATTCGTTTGTTTTAATTTTTTATGTTCGTAATCGTTGTTTTTATTATTTTATATTCGTATTGTAAGTTTTTAAGTTTTAATGTTATGTGGTTATTAAATGAATTGTTGGTTTTAGTTTAGGGGGTGAATGTGAAATATAATTGAAGTTTAATGTGTTAAAGCTGAGTTTATTTGCTGAGTTATTGTTGTGGGTTG
>LBNU01028996.1:19388-48944 GCA_014162995.1 Artemisia annua
AAGATTTGTGGATTTGGCATCGCAATTTTTTGGTATGGCAGGTTGAGTTATTGTGTTGAGTTATTGTGTTAAAGCTGACGTGGCGCTGACGTGGCGCTGAGTTATTTAACACAGTTTAATAAGAAAATTAAAATTGTCAGATCTGACAATGGCACTGAGTTTGTTAACAGTAAAATGGGTGAATTTTTTTATACAATGGGTGTTATACATCAAACCAGTGTTGCATATACTCCCCAACAGAATGGGATTGCAGAAAGGAAGCATAGGCATCTGCTTAATGTAGCTAGAAGCCTTATGTTTCAGGGGGGGATTCCTCTTGTTTTCTGGCCTGATTGTATCCTAACTGCTACCTATTTGATTAACAGGTTGTCTTCCTCTGTTTTAAATGGAAAATCTCCGTTTTCTTTGATTTATGGTAGAGAACCTAATTTGGCACATCTTAGGAGTTTTGGGTGTTTGTGTTATGCTACTATTTTAAAAGAATCTGATAAATTTTATGAGAGATCTGAAAAGTGTGTTTTACTTGGTTATGCTAGTGGAAAAAAGTCTTATAAATTGTTAAGTTTGGAAAATAGATCTGTTTTATTTTCTAGAGATGTGAAGTTCTATGAAACTATTTTTCCTTATAAAATGAAACAAAATGATTCTTCAGACTCTCATCTTGAAGTTAATACTTTAAACTTTTTTGATTTCTTTGAGTCAAAAACCAGAACTCCTAGTCCCTCTCTCAGTGATGAAAATTTAAGTGATAGTGTAGCATCTGTTGGTAGAGAAGGTAATCTAGGTCAGTCTGGTAGGGTTGTGGATGATGTTCAGGATGACCAATTAGAACAGATACTTTACCCTGGTACTTCACAGCAACCAGCTGAGCCTAGTTCTGCAACTCCTTTAGATGAGAATGTTAATTCTGAGGGAAATGCAATACCATAAACAGATGTGCCTAGTTTTCAAAATGTTTTTCAAAATCAAACTGAGGAAGGAACTACTAGTTATAGAAGATCTAGTAGATCTTTTAATATATATATATTAAATCAATAGTGGGACTTTGGAAGGTTCTTATATATGAATTTGCTTTATTATGCTTTTACTCATATATAAAAGGCTACTGGTAATTTGAAATGGCTGTATAGTGGGACTTTGGAAGGTTAATACATCTTATTTTACATGTAAGTAACTACAGAATTCAGTTTCAACAGCCCAAAGTCGGTGCGGTCTTACTTTCACCGTTCTACTCTCCCCCTAAATAAGTAAGGCCCCGTTAGCCTGGTCAAAGATGAGGATAAAGAATAAAAGTACTAAGCAGTTTCAAAAAGATGGCAAAAAACATGCCAGCCCACAACAACGGAACAAATTATTACTCACATAAAACGGCAATAAAACAATGCAAAAAAACATGCCCGCCCGCAACGCGGCGGCCAGCGCCAATCTCCTTTCCACAATACCTTATCATTTCTGCCATGGAAGATGAGAGGAGGAGGAAGCTGAAAAAGAAAAAGGAAACTTTTCAGACCAAGAGAGGCCAATTCCACTCACCATGAGCAACCAAATCAGCAACTTTACATGACAAAGGCAATCAGGCTTCAAAAACATCTCTATTGGAAATAAACTGACAAAGAGGGCCAAGAAAAGACCAATTGTCATACCAAGCAGAGGTACTACAACAATCCCCAATTCTAACGACAACGTGATCCTTGAAACATCTCTGCACAAACTTTTTCAAACCCCAACAAACATCATTCAATAAAGGAAGATCCCAAAAAATTCCTTTCCACAGATCTTCTATCCCTTAAGAATTCACCCACTTCACCTACAAGGGTGTCTCTAAGCTACGTTTCATTATAAATAGAGATGTAAATGTATGACAACACATGAACACAATGAATAATACAACTCATTTACTATTTTTTAGAGTAGAGGATTTCCCTTAATTTTAAAGCTTAAAAACACGCCATTAATGTTGCAATTTGATCAAAGAAATAAAAAATGATAACGTGTCTGGGGCTTCACATATTCGATAAAACCAAGAGTGTGATTGATAACATTGGGCTGCAAATGTAGACAAAGTTCCGAATTTGGTAGCTCTGTTGTGTAATTTAAGACTCAAGCTTATTTTCGCTACTTGTATTATTATCTACAATATCTAAATGAGATTTCTAAATATAGTGCAAGATTTTTGCATCCAAATTAACTTGACTTGTTACACCTAAGATGTCTAGCTTTTCATAAGAAGACCGAAAAGTGTACCTAAGAAGGTAAATTTTGTTACTACATTCTATTTAGCAAAACCACAAAGCAAGCCAGATGCGAAGTTGCATGTTTGATCAAGCCAAAACACTGGTTTTAACTCACTTATGACATCAAGATGGAGCAAATTACTTAAATGAACGGCTTTATACAACTACTTTACGTATATAAACCTCGCACAAAAGATTATCGAAAATGAACTTTTTAGATATTAGTCGTTAGATGTACTGCTAGATTAGTTTATAAGCGTACACGTTTACAAAAGAATGCTGGGCGAAAGATGGGGCGAGGTCTATTGATTCAAGGTATGTGAGTATGTCGCATCTCGGCTTTGTAAATTTTGATGCTTACTGGAAATTGGCAACCGGTTGCGACAGGCAGGCTACAATAGTGGAAGGTACAATTTCTCATGTTGTGACTGTGGGTCGATGGTGGCTGATAGCTGAAGGTAAACTTTCTCATGTTGTTGACTAATGTGAATATACACATGTCTGTTCAAAACGAGTTATGTTTGTATGTTGATCGTATGTTCAACTGATTTATTTATTCAACTATCTTTGCATCTTTTTTACGCAGGTTAGTGAAGTTACAAGGATTAGGATTACAAGGAACAAAAAGGTTGGAACTTTATATACCTTCAACAATGAAATTATGTTTGCTGTACATTAGTTGAAGTTACAACTTTTGCTTTGTATGATGTCTAACTAACAAATCCTTTTGCCTATCTTTTCCAATCAGGAAAATCAAAGCATTTTGCCTTCCTTCACTTTCTATCTCCAGAGGTTAAATGCCCATTTTTATTTACCGTTTTACAATAAGTATTGACTAATTCTTTAGAGACCTGAACATTATAATTACGTCTGTGTAGGTACCAAAGATTGTTGCTGAGATCTTGCAGATTACCTCATATTTGGGCATTTATTGAAAGTACAAATAATCCCACGAGAGCATCTTAAGCGTAAACTGTAAGCATTTGAGTTGTTTCATTTTGACACTTGGTTGTTGCCGCAATAATGGTAACTAGGACTACATTTTTTGATATGAATCTAATGCTAAATACCTCCATACATAAAAAATGTTGTGTTGTCAAGTGTGAATGGCTATAAAAATTAAATCAAAGTAAAAAGTAAAAACTAAAGAAAGTGAAATACTAGAAAAATTAAAAAGGAAATGTTGAAACTAAAAAAATGAAATATTGAAAACAAATGTTCCAAAAGGAAACTATTAAAGTAATATATATCGAAAACCGGGTTGACCCGGGACGCTTCACCCAACGTGTCGGGTTAACCCGATTGATCCATTTTTTGTTCCTTAAACTTTTATTAATTTTTGTAATAAATTTTATTTTATCACTAAAAACTAAAAAAACTATGTCTAGTCCAAAAAAAAAATAAAAAATTAAGAAGCCCTAAAACAAGCATCAGACGATCCAAACAACAATGACCACCAGCGAGAGCGATGAAAGAGGTCCAGAAGCTGTTAAGGAGGTACGTAGTCATCAGTCGTTGGTTACTTATTATAATAATCGGACTGCTCCTCCTTATTATGTTGTTGTCTTTGATTTTGGTATAACTAATTTGATTGTCTGGTGTTTGGTTTGTGGTTTTCAAATTTATGTTTATTATTAAGTTTGTTTAGGTATAACTCTATCTTATTACTTACACTAACACCATGTAAATGTTAGTGTTTGTTAAGTTTAACCCTTCTTAGCTAGAAAAGTAGAAAACCCTTCAGACTCCCGGGTCAGGTGGGTGGTGGGGTAAGAAGAGGGAGGCGCGATGGGTTTGATCCGGATTTGTGTTTTGGGATTACACAGGATTGTAATTAGTTTTTTTATTTTTATATAAATATGTTGCCTATTTGTGATGCTTGCTAGTTTTATACGACCTCAACGAATAGATTAGTTATGATATTGAAGCGTGCAGGCGAAATAGCGCTAGTGTTTATTGAGCTTGAGATTAATAGGGTTGTAAACTAGCTAATTAAGCCGTTTGTGAGCTGCTTTGGATAGAGTCGGTAAAAGCTTTAAACGAGCTTGGGAAGCCGAGGCTTATTCAACAAATGAGCTTCAGCCCGCGGTTCATACCCAAATTTTGGTGAAAAGTCTAAACAAACTTAGTGCTTATTTGATTGACAAGATGAGCTTGATTAGAGCTTTATTTTGTTTAAGTTGTTGTAAAAGTAAGTCGTGTTCAAGCTTGTAGTGTGTGTCGCTAGCTGAGCTTGAGTTAAAAACTTAAGGCTGGTAACGACCTTGATCTCTATAAATTTAAATGAGCTGAGCTCGAGCTTTGGCAGGCTTGGCTTGGCTAGTTTCCACCCCTATCTCGTTTGTGAGCTTGTCTGGATTTACTCGTAAAAGCATGAAACGAGCTCAAGCTCGAGCTTCATACCTTGATTAGGGTCAGAATAATATAAACAAGTATAGTGCTTAACAAGCTGACCATTTTTTTTCTTAGACTCATTGTAAAAACTAGTCATGTCCGAGACTCTGAGCTTGTAGTATATTTCACGAGCCAAGCTCGAGTTAAAAACATAAGGCTGTAAACGAGCTTGAGGTCGAGCTTTATAAGTTTAAACGAGTCGAGCTTAAGCTTTGGGTTTGATGGATCCAGTTTTGTTTGCTAGGAAAAATAGTTATATCACTGATATGTTAGTTTCATAGTGAACTTTTCCGATTAGTTATCGAATATATAGCTGCTGAAGCCATTTTCGGATGTAGTATGGTGTGAATCTATTGGTGAATTGTTAGGTTTGCTACACTGCTATTCTGTTTTGATGCATGTTTTGTTCTGGTAGTTTCGTAAGTCGACAGCGAGTCTGTGATACCTTTTTCAGTTTATTTCATCTTCATCTTTAAACTCATCTCTTTGTTCACCCGTCATCATTTTTCAACAGGGGGATCTACATATGAAAAACTACAAAGTACGTGAGCTATGGGCAATTGCAAAAGAGCGCAAAATACCACGTTACAAAAAGTATCGGAAGTTAGAGCTTGCGCAAATGCTAGAAACTGATTCCGTTGCAGGTGCGTGAGTGACTGATTGAAACCAGGCAGCATATGGTGCATAATAATTAATGACCGGAACCAGTTTTGCAAATGACATCCTAGATACAGTATAAAGTAGGGGTTTTTGCATAGAGTACCAACGCATCTTTTCGTTTGTACTTGTTTCGCCATGGTATCTTTTTCGAACATTCTAGTAATTAAAAAGATGGCTTTATATCCCATATAGGTCATCTTTTAAGCAAATAAAGCCTTAGAAATTAATTTTTGAAAATGATAATTTGTAATTCATGTACAAATGTGTTATAGTTATAAAGAATGTGAAAATGAGACAAAAGTGTGTTGGTAAAATATGCATAAAATCTATAAACTTTGTTGAAGTTCTTTTCATGTCTGAAACTCAAAGTCTTTCATTTTACCTAAAAAAGGAAAAGAAATAAAAGATAGAGTAGCATATAAGCCCACTTTTCTTAAGCCAATTGACCATATTAGGCGATTCAATAATCATATTATTATGCTGCTTACCCCAGATAGGACAAAACTACTCTAGTTGAGAAATTGCTTCTAACTGTTCTACACCATCATACAATTAGGATAATTCAGTATACATACATACTCTTATTCGGTGGGGTCGTTGTGGCCCATAAGTCACTATTAAAGAAAAAAAAGTAAGCTTATGAAAGTGGAACAGAATGAGCGCATAAGCCCGAAAATAAGCTAAAACAAACTCCCGCCTTCAATAATATATGTTGATTATGAATATGTTTAAAAAAAAAAAAAAAAAAAAAATTCTGGTGCAAGTTCTGATTTTCTTTGTGTACATGTTAAAGTAAAAGAGACATCCAGATCAAAACCAAAGAAGCAACATGAGATGATACAGTCAACAGCAACGTGGTTTGATCTCTCATTGGATTTAATGGTGGATATACTCTGTAGAGTTGCTGCAGTTGAGAAATTAGGGAATGTCCGGAAAGTGTGTAGAGATTGGCATAAGATCTGCAAAGATCCGTCTATGTGGAGGGTCGTTTATATAGACAGTGAGTATTGTTCGGATTGTCGGCCCTATCCGTGGCCGTCTGGTTTGCCTAAGGATCAAGTAACAGCCCGCATGATGTGTAGGAATGCTGTGGATAGAAGCCAGGGCCAACTGGTTGATATCACTATGATAGGCTTCTGTGACAATGAGCTACTTGAGTATGTTGCTGATAGGTACGTATGTAGCTTATCATAATCTATTTTCTGCGACTTCTGCATGTAACTTATATGTAAACTTGTAGTAATGGTCCTTGTGGTTTGCTCAACATTACGAAATTGGTCACTCGAAACACTGTTTGCTTTCGCATGTGGTCCCTCAAGTATGTAATAAATTTTACTTTTGGTCTCAAGTATGGGATAATTTTGCTTTTGGTCCCTAAAGGGTAAAAGGAAAGGGGCAAAATATGACAGTAAACAATGTTTTTAGATATCCTTAATTTTCAGCAAACCACAAGGAGCATTTATGTAGATCGCTCTAAAAGCAACTATGTTATACGCTAGTAATTATTGTGGAAGTTATAGTCTGCAACAAACGATGCTATGATTTTGTTTTGAGATTATTGTAGCTAGGTATGATCAAGATTTTATATTTTTCCAGAAACATGCTAAAAACCTTTTGATTAATCTCATGAAAATCTAACGAGCAATGTGGGATATTAATGTATCAACCTTTACATTCCAGTTAATGTCGGGGTGATTCCATTACTAGAAAGTTATGATTCGTTTGTTGCTTGAAACTATGGCTCCAGTTCATTATAAATAAGGGGATATATAAAACTACTACCTGTTTTAAAACGTTTCTGTTCCTTTTGACAGATCACCTCTTCTTAGCCGTCTTGAAGTTGCATATTATGAGGATTCCGTCGAAAGCTTGAGTAAGGCATTGAAGAAGCTTCCAAAATTGGAAGAACTGAGCATTTATTGTGCACTCGATTTACAAGTAGATAAAGCATGGGGTAGTTATTGCCCAGAACTTAAAACACTTAGGCTTAATCGTTGCAACGACATTGGTGATGAGGAGATCATAGCTATTAGTGAAAACCTACGGGAGCTTAGGCATCTCGAAATACACGCAAACGTCAACTTATCTAATACCGGGGTGCAGGCGATTCTTGATGGGTGCCCATGTCTTAAAGTACTAGACCTGCGATTGTGCGTATATGTTGATCTAAACGGAGATATTGGAAAAAGATTAGAACATATCGAATGTGTATTACATACTGAGCCTGTTAAATATGATCCATATTATGAGGGTGACGATTTTACGGACCTGAAGACATTCAGAAAGAATATTCTTGATGGGGACATTGCGGCTCGTATGTCAGATTCCGACTAAAGAAAACAAAGTGAAAAAGAGAGAAAAGACATGCGCCTATTATCTTGCTGAAATTTAACACATTGCTCCTATTGAACGACATTGAAATGACCGATGCTTATATGGGCAAGTGAGGTTATCATAACAAATCCTATTATCTTCTTTATTTGTTGTGCATGCCCTATATATACGTTTTGTATGGCTTCCAAATCATTCATGACTTACAATCGCATATCTTCTCGATGTACTCAAGTAAGTGAATGCTTTTCTTTCTTCTTTTTTGCACATCTTTCTAATCCTCTGGCGCACCAATAATAAAAAAACAGCCTACTTTGAATGAGCCAGTAAGGCCAACAAACAAAGATTCTGACGCACTTGATAATATATATAGACCTTGGATGAATGATCCAAGTCCACTTTTGTGTGAGCACTTTGATTGAACCGACTTGTTTGCACTGACAAACGAGACCAGACAATCTACAATAATAGTGCTAAAGAAACAAGCATTATGCTTGAAAAACTTTAATGTTTTGAATTGATTCCTTTATTCTTGCTATTAATTAAGAGCTTTACGCTTCACAACAGAGTTCTAGGTACAGTCACATCTTGTAGGTACAATTACATCCTGTATCTGGAAATATTTTAGCTAGTACGGTATTCAACATTGATGTACACACACAAAAAAAGCAATTACGAACTTTATTGATATTCATTTTACGGGAATGAACGTTTTTAATATAGTTTACCAAAATGACTCATTTAAGTAATAATACATTTCTTGGTGGACCGGCTTCCGAGAACGACTAAAATATTTGAACTAATAAAATAATATTAACAGTAAAATATATTATTGTAGGTAATGTAGTCGATTAGTATCCCACCTTATTCCAGAAGCTATCGTACGTTTCTTCAACAAAAAGAAATCCACGTGTTTAGCATACATCAACCTACAAAACCTCTCCAGACACAAAATAACTCAGATTTATCCCTCCCCTCTCTCAGTTGACAGACGGTACCGTCTCCGTATGATTGATCAAACCCACAAGCCAGAACCAAAAATTTGCAGCAACGATTGATTTCAACGCCTTAATCAGATTACTTATGTAAGTTTACTGACCCTGATTAAATTATCAGTTTTTACTTTTGAGTATTCTTGGATTTTAAGAACAAGTGTTGTCGTATTTTGTTCGGGTTTGAGTAATTTGTCTATTGACATTCACCCCCTTTAGGTATTCAACGAGCGTTCAGTAGCCGTGAGTTGGTTGAAAGAATGCATCAGTGGGTTTGAGGTGGGTCTCTGAACATGTTCGAACAATCATCAGGTAGCCTTTTTTGACTTGATTTAGGTGCATTAATTTCATCTTTTTTTTAAAAAAAAAATTGGGGTTTTGGTTCCTATGTTTTGATTATTTGGAATGGAATTTAAGGTTGTTCATGTCTGAATTAGCTGATATTTATTTTATACCCTGTTGGGATTTGCTTATTGAAAATGACATAAGACAATTTTTCTTGCGTGTGTAATGAATTTAATGTTAGATTGTTATTAGAGCGTATCTGGGATTGCTTATCAAAACTGCTTATTTCTTTTGCAGATAACGGGTTTGGAATAAGTAATCGAGTGAATTCCAAATTGGTTATTCGTAGCTGTTTATTTCACCCACAAATGATGACGCAAACAGTTTGGGTAAACACTCTACAAGTTGCTTATCCGTTCTGTCAAAACGCAATAAGTAATTTCAGTATTTATCATAAATATCCTCCTTAGCATATTAAAAAATAGGATAGTGTGGAATAGTCGTAAGCTTCAGTGCATGCGCATGTTATATTTTTGACATGTGATGCGTGCTTTATAGTGTTTCTTATTCGTTTATTTGTTTAGGTTTTAGATTCACCATACTGTTAAACTGTTAACATCTGTCATTACATATTTACTTGTATATGTCACAGGCTTCAAATACAATGGGAAAGGATGCAAAGGGTGAAAAGGGAAAGGCAAAAGCCGGTGGTAGTAAGGAAGGCGGTGCAAAAGGCAAAGGAAAAAGTGGAAAGGCTGCTGATGGCCTTGGCACCTGTACATATGTAAAACATTTCTTCTTTAATTGCCCATTTTTCGTGTAGAAAGAGTGTGTCCTCTATTTTATGTAACTTACTAATTGTGTAATTTCATTTCGGTTTCAGCAAGGCACATCTTATGTGAAAAGCAAGGTAAAATTAATGAACCATACAAGAAGCTGCAAGATGGGTGGCTTAGCAATGGAGATGAGGTCCTGCCAGCTGAGTTCGCAAAGGTAACTTCTTCATTCAATGATTGCTATTCATTCTTCTCTTTTTTGTTACTGCTGATGCTAGACCTCTTTGAGTAGTGGCATTCCAGATATATTACATGATCAATAAGATTGCCTCATCACAGATAGAATGTTGGGGTTACTAGGTGGACATATAAGGTGTAGGCACTGCCGGTGTACGAATAATCCCAAATGCTATTTGCATTGCATGTAATAAATCTGAAATCAGGTTTGCTTTTAGTCTTTTACCATTTTACCAAGTCATATATAAATGTGGGAGTAGTGTCGACCATATCCCTTAAATAATTATCACACTAATATACTTGGCAATGTTCCTAAGATGAATGAAGAGAGAAATTTACAGATTATAAGCAGAGAAATTAATAGTTATAAATTTGAAGACTAAACTAACGTAGTGTGCCCATGTAACATAAAAGGAGGCAAGACGAGGCAACAAAAAATTTACTTGATAGTTTATGTGGTGTTTGGACATGCGTATAGGAAGTGATTGTGTAATTTGAGGAATCATATTAAGATTCTCAGTTACTTTATTATGTGCTTTGAAATTGCAATTGTATGTCTGCATCATTTTAGTTGTGTAGATTTTATATAGGATGAATAAATAAGGTTACTTTGAGGTTCTTATAGCTGTGCTAATGTAGTTGTAGCATAAGGGTACAAGGATAAGGATAATAATGGTTGTTTAGGTTGGTGTTGGTATAGCGTATTGGAGTTGTCATTCATATTTGGATTGATGGGCATAACTTCCATGTACATACAATTTTTTTAACGCTAAAAAACAATACCTGAAGTTCTTGCAATTTGGAACTGATAACCACGTGGACAGGAAAATACTAGCAACTTAATTTAAAAAATCTTTTACAATCCTGAAAATTGCCCCTTTTGGCTATAATAGTTAACATGATTTTGTTCCTGTGCATGCAGAGAATGTGGATGGACCAGTGGCTCAGTTTCAAATTCTATGAGAGGACACGGGTTTCCCACACCATTACTTCGACTTTGCTACATATAATGAAGATGGTCGTCGCGCTGATAACAGAGACTGCTGCTGACGCGCTTCCACCAATGCTACTAGACATTCCAAAGGCAGACACATCATCATCAGTTGAAGAAAACGTCGCAACAAAAATACCAGTCAGTAGCACAACTCCTCCTAATACCGATGAACTTGCAGAAAAGAGCAGGCTAAAAACTGAAACCGGGTCCACAAGCGTTCGCAAGGAGCTGTTTGCAGGTCCAGACAAGGAGTTAACTGGCCTAGATGCTAAGAAGGTAAAACATGACTAGCATCACCCGTGCGTTTTGAAACGCTATTATGTGTATGCAGTTACTACACTTAGATTACTTTTTCCTACTACTGTACCATGTATCATAACTCTAGGAAGCATGGGTAAGGCTGTAGATTAGTATGTTTCACACCAGTGATCCTGAAACATGCCCTTTTGTATCAACAACGATAGCCATAATGTATGCTACTACTTTTGTACCACAAACATGCTATTGCAGGCGCCCCCGCCGCAGCGCGGCGGGCTCCTGCATCTCGTTGTCAACATTTTCAGCCCCACAATAACTCGCCCCACAAATAAAATATGTTTTCTCTCCTATATAATTTAAACCACTTGACATACAAAACTCTTTAACATAATTTAAATTTGTAGTGTGTCTAGTCTTTCCTTAACCACTTTACTTCAGAGAGTCTTTATACTTTACTTCAGAGAGTCATTTTGTTTAACTAGTTTCGATTTATATGTTTAGTTATATGTTTAGTTCGATAAAGAAAGCGTCGGATGACATGGAAATACTACAACTTAATTGCAAAAGAATAAATAAATAAATTAAAAAAATAAAAAATAAAAAAACAAACAAACTAGTCCCACATCGCCTCTTTCATCAATGTTACAATGAAGAGGTCATTATAAATAGACAAGGCCAGACTCTATACTATCGAGTTATAATTTTGACTTAAACTATCGTAGCTATTACAATATAAACTATTATAGCTAGTTTTGTCATTAATAGTTAAACAAGTTTTTTAGTTTACACTTGAAGAAACTTTTGCTTATAATTATTATTAGTGGTTTTTTGAAGTGTAAACTTTTTTTCTTGTTAAATTATTTGTAATTTATCAGTTACAAAATGGGTTGAATAAAAACTAAGTTTGTTTGATTAAACTTAGGGCCTGTTTGTTAATTTTTTTTATTAAGTTTGTTTGATTAAACATCAGTTTTATTACTTAGGGCCCGTTTGGTTTATAAATGGGTTTGGATTTAGATTTGGATTTGGATTAGGATTGGGATTTGTAGGGAATGAAAATTAAGAGAGAGAAAATATATTTTATTTGGTATTATAATTAAATTATATTTAAATATAATATTTTAATAAAAATAAAAAAAGTGTTGTGAGAGAGATACAAAAAATAGACATCAAAACACTCGTCTCATTGGACTTTGACCGGGGGCTAGCGAATATTTCTATACTTAGTAAGATTATCATAAGTATGAAAATTTAATAAGATCACATATCATCATTCATCACAAGTAATGAGACTCACACATAGTCAAACAAATAGTGCATAAAAACTTTCATATTAAGTCAATTAAGTCGAAATCAAACACCCCCTTAGTATGACTTGTAGGAAAAAGCAAGGAGTGACTACTATGGTCTTGTATTTACGTGTCCGAATTGAAATCAAATGGCAGAATTACCTTATAATGTTATACAATATTTAACAATTGCAATAGTTTCGAAACGAACTTTAAAAACCTATGGATTACCACTCATGCACAATCTATATGTCTCTATGTATCGACATCTTTGACATTGCAACATAAACAGGACTATCGTTACAATGTCCAACAAGTTGCACTAGTAAAAGCAATCACTCACATATATATAACACATTAAATGGAAGATCGATGTCTTGTATCCAAGTGATTTAACCCAAATACTATCGAGATGACAATGAGTAATTGCAAATCGTCTTTTGCACAAGAAAAAGATTAGAATGTAGACTCATATTACGGATTACATGTCTAGTTTATTGAATGATTGGCACATAGAAAAATGACTCAAACACGAAATAAAAGCAAGTCCACATGATATCTTCATGAATAAAGAATGTTTACATAAATATCCGTGTTTCATGTCTTCAATCTCTTAGATTATGAGGAACCGTATATGGGGACAAAAAAACATCATCTTTTGAGATTTATTATACAGATGAAAAGCTCATGTACAAAATATGAATAGAATTGTGTATGTGGTTTTTGGCTTTTTGCATAACAAAAAGAGGATGCTTGTCCCACATCGCTCAATACATCTATCTTTACATATGAGACTTCTTATAAATAAAAGGGGCTAAGGTGCCATAAGTGTTAGGACATGTAGTCTGTCTGACCATTTTACTTTTAGCTATTAAAATATTAATGGTTATTTTTTATCTAAAAATTATTAAACAAAATTTTGAGTATAAATGAAGTATTTACAAACAAAAATTTATTTTTAGTTATCTGTTTGGTAATGCTGAGTTTATAATTATTCTTTGTTTAAGTAATGTAATTTAATAGTGAAAATTATGCTGCATGATTGTTTTGATGTATGCATGATTCTAAAAGGCGCGTTATGCTGTTGCTAAAACGTGACTTTCATGTTACGAAATAGACTAAGACGTCGACTCTAGGGGTGTCGTTACGAAATAGACTAAGACGTCGACTCTAGGGGTGTCGTGAGATAAGGCGTGACGAGTTTTTTGATTCAAACCCCGTTAAAAATAATAAATTGAAAAAAAATGAAGAATATTACATTAAAGGATAGTTTTATTAACCAATTTATTATGTACAACGCCTTTTGTAAAGTCAATATATATGAAATATGATATAAATATATAAATATTTTTATATTTTGTGCTGTCTTTTATGCCACGTTGTAAAAACGCAAAAGTTTCGCCTTAGCCACTACAGTGTGAAGCTTAGTCATGCCATCACGTCACGCCTCGCACTATTTATAACCTTGGACGTATGTATAAAAATATTCATAACGTAACTCAACCTATGTCTATTAGGATATATAATATGATACAAACATTTGTGGTATTATTGTTGTGTGGTATGAGAAAAACTATTAACTATTTGCTCTCTATAATTTGCTATTGTTTGGAACAATGGTTAACGATAAAAAACAAAGCTAAAAACAAGTCTTATCCCATATCACCGGGTGGAGAACAAACTGATGGGAAGAAGATCCTACAAAAATCAGTTCACTTTTGTTTCGTATAAATAAAAACGCCTGTTATTCTTCTGTTTTTTTCTGCTTATGTTTGAAAAGAGTGTTTTTATGCCGACTAAAAGTAAGTGTTTAGTTTTTGGATTTGCTTGTGACAAAAATTTCTCATTTGTTATATATTTTTAAGTTAGTTAAACATAAGAACGACATATATAATTGATCTAACAAAAACTATAACATATTATAAATATATATTTAGCAAATTTTCGATAAGATGTCAAAAACTTATTTAAAGAGTTCATCATACGATAATATCTTTTATGTTAGATTTTAAAACTAAAATCTTAAATATAAATTATGAGAGAGAGAGAGGGAAAAAAAAAAAAAAAAAAAAAACACACACTTTCACAAACCTGCCTATAAAATAATTGTTTTTGCTCTCCTTTTTTAAAGCAGAAAAGCATGAAGTATTTGGATTAAAAAATAAGGCAAAAGTGATTTTATGGTTAAAAAAAGCAGAAAAGCAATAAATAAATAAATAAAAAATTAATAGAGAAAAATCCAAACACCCTCTAAAACACTTTTAAAGCCAAGGAGTGTCGTTACCTTTTTACTTTTATGTTTGTTTTTACTCAACAATATATACAAATGACGTGCACAATAAGGGATACGTTTAAAATTGGAAAATGATTCATAACCAACCAATTGGACCTAAAGATGAGTGTATGACAAAGGCTAATTCGAAGCATATTCGTGAATAGGAGAGAAAGTGTCTACGTTACATGTCATTAATTAAATGAACTACATTGATTTTGCTCGTCTATGTCGTTTAGGCCTGTCTATGACAAATTTGTTTGGACATTCTGTATATGCATTTCTTAAATAGTTAAATCGATCATTTCAAAACTGAGTGAATTCGGATCCGTGTCTTAGTTGGTGTGCACCTCCAGTTATATGTGTTTTTGCATATATAAGTAAGATAAAATAAAACATCATATAATTTCTCGTGTCAAAAGCGTAACATGAATATAAAATTATTTACTACTTAGTCGACAGACTTTTATAAATATTTAACTTGTTGCAAGCGGCATGGCTTCTCTATATATTTGATTCCTTGTTGTTTCATGCCTGCAAATTCCAAAATCTTAAGATAAACAAAAAAAATGGCCGGTTTATTCGACAAACAAGCTGAGGCATATTTGGATGCAAGACCAACTTATCCAGCTGAATGGTATTCAATGTTAGCTGATCGGACCTCCTCTCACTCACTCGCATGGGATGTTGGCACTGGCAATGGTCAAGCCGCTATTGGTGTTAGCCTTCCTTCCTGTATCTTTTACATTTTTTTTCCCAGTTATAGGAGAAATGTTTGGTAGGCCAAAATATTTGCATAATTTCAAGCCTAAACTTTCATTACAACTCCTTTTTTTTTTTTTTTTTNTGTGGATCCCAGGTGGCAGACGCATTTACAATCAACGTTACTACGCCGGACGACTCATAAGCGCGAACCTCAACCTAAAACCTTGCTAAGCCTCATCCTCTGCCTGTTCGGTACCGTTCATACGCCCACTGTCCTCTACACAGCGAATGTCCTAGTTGACTGCATCGGTGGCTGAAGCTAGCTGTGATCTTGTGACTGTTGCCCAAGCCAGTACATTGGTTTGATTTACCAAACGATTCTACTCAGTGCATCCAACCCGTGTTTCAACACACCAAAACAGGTTCTTTTGCGTTTTGGGGGGGCTACAATGACTTTGAATATCACACCTGAAATCTAGACTGCGCGGGCTTTAAGAGTTTTCATGACACCACGCTTCCCTTCATTGGAATACCACGATACTAAACACATCTATTTGAACTGGTTACCAGACGCTTGCCTTTTCCCATTCTGAAACAGTTCGCGTTGGGTCTGAAGCGGACGTCTTTGAAGCTCGATATACCGCCTAAAGACTATTGTTTGAGGCGTTTTGCATGTGAGGTCTTGGTCTGCGGTTGTGATCCTGCTAAGGAGAAAGTGTTAATCTTGTTGTCTAGAAGTGTTCAAGAACTTGAGAATGTGTGGGGTGGTTCCAAGCTGGTTAGGCGCGTTGTTTACAAGGGTTTTATGCTTGCAGGCAAACCGCGCTCCTAATCTTAAACTTGGATATGTGATGCTTGCTATCGAATAATATTTGAAGATGAGAATTTGGGTAGCTTCACCAATTTTTCTTGGTCTAATTTGAATTATCTGTTTGAGTTAGTTGCATACTTTGTTAGTTTACTCAAGAATGAGCCCATCTGAAGCCAAGCTGGTACACAACTAGATCATATTTTGTGTTTGTTCTTGATAAATTTTATAGCGAATTGGATAACATCTTTGTTCATTAATTGGATTTTCACATGTTATAGTCTAGCTCTTTGCGTTTTTAACTAACAAATAAGTTGTGATATGAATGCGTGGAGAATACATGTTTGTTAAATTTGAGATTCTGGATTTATATTAAGCTTAATTGAATTGATATTTGTGCATGTTTGGATCTTAATTAACACTATATATGTTCTACTACAAACTATGTTTGACCAATATCTGTAATCTTGAGAGAAAAGTAGCATTTTAGCAAAGTGAATCACATGCTTTATAGAGAGAAAAGTAACATATTTCAGATTATATTTCTAGACTAGATGATATGAAAGTCTCTTTTTAAATATACACTGTCTAACATAGTGAAGTTCCCAAATGGATCCTTTTTCCTAGTGAAAAGGTTTGTGGAATATTTATGGCGTTCAGTTACACAATATGTGGCATTTGTTACCCATTTTTAGATGGGTCGATATGCTTTATCTCAAACAGGTCGGATTAAATAAAATGCAGGTAAAAAAGAAACGGGTCGATTTTTTTCAAACGGGTCAATTAAATAAATCTTGATATCTGGACTTCTGGTAGACAGATGATGGCAATATTGTGATTCAAGAAAATCTTGACTTTCAGCCAAACAGATGACAGCACGATTAGTATTTGGCCTAGCTGCAGCCTTGAAAACCATTTAGAATTGTAGACCGTTAGCTCTGTGGTTGATCAGATTGTGCATGGCTAAAACCTGTTTGCTATTTGTATACTTCAAGATGCTTCACTTTGTGCATGAGGAGTGGTTAAGGCAGATTTGAATGGTCAGCAAGGGAGATCTCTTCCGAGAGCCACACCATATGGATCCTATGGAAGTTTTCAAAAGAGTTCGTATTTACAGCCAAAAGACCAAGAAAGAAGCTCATTTTTATAATTGGATTTGAGACGGAATTAGGAAGAAGCTTTTTAACTGGGTTGAGTGGTTTTCTTACTCTCTAAACGCCATTTCTTCCTCTTTGTAATCCCTTTTCCTTAGTGTTTTGCTAGGTATGTTAATACTATTTCCATTCAAAACAAACTTATGCATAACGAGAGTTTATATATCCGAATAGTTCAATACATGTAAGTGACTGTCAAATAGATATTTGAGTAAATTGTTCACAAATTATATGAAATTCATCATCATCAGTAGCACTCATTAATGTTATAAACTACTAACAAATAACACACACAGTGTTGTATAGATAACACATTTATCTTTCTAATAACATAAACTAAACTGAATAATATAGATTTAAATGTGATAACTCCAGCTTAATCCTGACACGGTGACACCTTGTAACATAGCACCATCATCGTTATCCATGAATGATAGAACTTGNTAGAAACTATGTTCGACCATTATCTGTAATCTTGACGACTTAGGATAAAAACACACGTAATGCATTTTAGCAAAGTAATAGAGAATCACACTCTATAGAGAGAAAAGTAACATACTTCAGATTTTATTGCTAGACTATATGATATGAAGGTCTTTTTTATACAATATGTGGCATTTGTTATCCATTTTTAGATGGGTCGATATTCTTTATCTCAAGCAGGTCGGATTAAATAAAATGTAGGTAAAAGAGAAACGGGTCGATTTTTTCAAACGGGTCAATTAAATAAATCTTGATATCTGGACTTCTGGTAGACAGATGATGGCACTATTGTGATTCAAGAAAATCTTGAATTTCAGCCAAACAGATGACAGCATGATTAGTATTTGGCCTAGCTTGCAGCCTTGAAAACCATTTAGAATTGTAGACCATTAGCTCTGTGGGTTGATCAGATTGTGCATGGCTGTTTACCTGTTTACTATTTGTATACTTCAAGATGCTTCACTTTGTGCATGAGGAGAGGTTAAGGCAGATTTGAATGGTCAGCAAGGAAGATCTCGTCCGAGAGACAACACCATATGGATCCTATGGAAGTTTTCAAAAGAGTTCGTATTTACAGCCAAAAGACCAAGAAAGAAGCTCATTTTTATAATTGGATTTGAGACGGAATTAGGAAGAAGCTTTTTAACTGGGTTGAGTGGTTTTCTAACTCTCTAAACGCCATTTCTTCCTCTTCGTAATCCCTTTTCCTTAGTGTTTTGCTAGGTATGTTAATACTATTTCCATTCAAAACAAACTTATGCATAACGAGAGTTTATATATCCGAATAGTTCAATACATGTAAGTGACTGTCAAATAGATATTTGAGTAAATTGTTCACAAATTATATGAAATTCATCATCATCAGTAGCACTCATTAATGTTATAAACTACTAACAAATAACACACACAGTGTTGTATAGATAACACATTTATCTTTCTAATAACATAAACTAAACTGAATAATATAGATTTAAATGTGATAACTCCAGCTTAATCCTGACATGGTGGCACCTTGTAACATAGCACCATCATCGTTATCCATGAACGATAGAATTTGACTCATGAAGCAAAAGTAGTGTTTCGATATACGACCTCGTGGAGAACGTATCATAGTTTCCTTTAATTCCAACACCATTGATATGTCCTGACGAGGGTTCATAAACTTCAACTGCATACTCTGTATCATCATCATCATCCACCGTTTCCAACACAACTTCACCATTGTTCCTAAACCCCAATACGTTACGCAACGACTTACCCTCAACCTTAACAGTATATATGTTTGTAAACGGTTTATTAACACCATTTTTCCTCGTCCATACACCACAAACCGATTTCTCACCCTCATCATAATACTCAAGCAAACCAAGCGACTCATTCACCTTCGCCACCACCAAATCACGTGTACGTGCTAATCTGTTCGAAAGAGACACTTCACCAAACTTCTCCCTCTTCAGATTAAACGAAATAATATAATTAGACATAAATCCTTCATCGAAACCAACAGCACACCAATAAATAATCCCATCTATGAAAACCTGATATGGCATGAAATCACACGATTTAAATTGCATACCCATATATACAGTTTTCCAAACGCGTGTACTTAATGTAAAAACCTCAACCACCCATGGAGTAGGTTTTTTAAATTTTTCGACACTAATCTTAACAAGCTTAGGGTCACTAGTATCAGGACAAACCGCAAAACCGATAGCAGTATATCCGTGCGGAAAAGGTACATTAGGGATAGCAATACTAACACATTTCCTAATACTAGGATTCCAAATAACAACCATCTTTGTTGTTTTTGAATCTAAATCTCTGTAAAAACCGCAAAAACATATCAACCCGTTAACGGAACTGAGTGTTCTTGTGTCTCTTAATAAGTTAAGTGACTCGGGAGCGGTTAAGGGAAACTTTTGTTGGGGGAAAGTATTGTCATCGATAATCGAGGTATATGTTCGGACATCAAATAACCCGTACCCCACGAATAAATGATGACAAGGGCTTGTGCGATTAATGTGGTAGTTTTTTATAAATTCCGGGCCGTCGATAAGAGACTTCCATTGTTTTGAGACGGTTCGGAATCGAAGTAGTGATTTGATAGGAAATTTTTTAATGATTTCTGATTGGATTTCGAAAGGTATGTTGTCTGACATTTTGGTTTTTAGGATGATGTTTGATTTTGGGGGGTTTTGTGACTGATGAGTAGTGTGTTTTTGGGGGTTTATATAGAAGATATAACCTTTGGGCCGGTCCAGTGGGCTTCGTGATCCATGGAGTTCAATTATGAGATTGGTAAAGTTTGTAACATTCTAAAACTAGTGAAATTGTGAAAATCACAAAATTAATGTATGCTGGTAAAGAGATTCATTATGATCTTACCAAAATGATACGAGTAAATGAATATTTTCCTTAACATGCTCTATGAGATTGGTAAATATTGTAACATTCTAAATCCAGTGAAAGTCACAAAATTAATGAATGGTAAAGAGATTTATTATGATTTTACCAAAATGATAAATGAATATTTTCCTTAACATACTCGATTAGTCGATGCAACAAAGGCTCGTTTAGTTATAAGTTTTGATGTTTTCAACAACATCAGAGAGTAGCGCCAAACATCCATTAATAAGATATATCTTCAATTGGTAGAATCGGTAAACACTTCGTCAGAAACGCGAAAAACGAGAATCGTTTGAAAAACCGATTTGATGTATGAGATTCAACTTAAAAAAACTATGTTCCAAAAAGTCAACAATATGTATAAACTGGCCTAGTCATGAGTGGTAGCTGGTATATATTTGATGGATTTGCATATACCATCTATTAGTTGATATTTAGTTGATCAACTAAATATCAACTAATACTATCATCTAAATATCAACTAAATATCAACTCTTATGCTTATCTTGATCAACTAAATATCAACTAATACTATCATCTAGGACAACATGATCCAAACAATCAACTAAGGTAACACATGTACAACGAAATATATTAAACAAGAAAAAGTTGTTTCCTTTAGCTGATGTGGGACTAAATACTTCATACTAAAGTCTTCAAAAGAGTTGCCCATGAGAGGCAACATTTTTACTCATGTTAACCAGTAATCAAACATTAGTAATATATATGTTCTTAGATACATTATTTTTTCTTGAAGCTACCATCAAATGGATACCGAACTTGAATGCAGTTATTTGGCGACAATGCAATTGGATGTACATGTACTCTATCACTTATGTAACTTTTGTAGCATGCTATATAAATTTTGTAACTATATTAACTGGTACCTCCTCACACTCACTCGCTTGGGCAGTGGCGGACCCAGGAAATGTCATCGCGGGGGGCATCGAGCAAAGAGTGGTTAATCGTTTACCCGCTTAATCTAGTAGAATCGGGTCGGGTCAAAGACTACTCACTTAACATATTGGATCGAGTCAAGGACACAACAATTATTACATAAACTAAAACTTTTAAAGATTAAAGTTTCATTGCGATAAAATTATTGTATCACCCTTAATATTATTAGTGTAGTCGTGCATGACCATTTTGGGGATTGAGTTTAAAAGTGACTATGATGAGGACCTAAAAAAATATATTATACTAGATTAGTACTTTTCTCCCTAACAAAATTATAACACTACCTATTACTATATCAAAAGAAAAGTTTGCTAAACAGTACTCCTACTTGTTTTTACTAACCCAATAAAAAGCTTTGACTCCTACTTGTTTTTACGATTCGTGTACTTCACCTTCTTCATCTACCACCTTGTCTCTTTTTCACCATTTTTTCCGATCAAACAAAATCACTGGAAAGAATTTCCACTTTTATCCAAGAGCGAGGAGGGCACTTTGATTATTTGGGTGGGGGCAACGGACCTTTTTCTACCAATTTCCAATTTAACAAAAATCATTTCTTGATTGGCTGTGTTTTTTCTGTCAGGCATTTTATATTCAAACATATGCATGGTGGACAAAAAACAAAACAGCTTATGTTAGACATCTTGGTGGACTAATGAGTCTTTGTAAGTTTCTTTCATTGTTATAATGTTTAAGGTTATCTAATAGACATCTTGGACCGTTATCCCTTAAATTATAGTTATATGCAATATAAGTCTAGTCTTCCCACTCCCAAGTTTTCTTCAAAGTCTTTATCACCAATAATTGCTATAAAATTTTTGATTAGTTAGAGTATATTCGCAATCAAAAGTTATTCATTTCACCAGCTGTCTGTCACAACTGTTAACATGCAAAACTAAGAATAAAAAGCCAATACTTGTCTCATAATTTTATGTAAATTTCTAAAAATGAAATCACCACAAGCAATAATTTACTCATCATCTTCCTCTCGTATTTCTTTTCTCTTTTTCAGTCTCGCGATAATATGTCTTACCTCCGCCACTGTCTCCGCTTCCTATGACGGTAATGAGACTGATTATCTTGCGCTGTTGTCATTTAAGTCAAAGATCACCCAAGATCCATACAAAGTTCTAACCTCATGGAACCATTCCTTTCATTTCTGTGACTGGAATGGTATTTCATGTGGAAAGCGGCACAAACGAGTCACTGCTTTACAACTGGATTCGCAAGGCTTAGAAGGCTCGTTGCCTTCTCATGTAGGAAACCTCAGCTTCCTCCGTGAGCTTTCACTTGGGAACAACAGCTTTCAAGGAAACATTCCTCATGAACTTGGTCGTCTATCTAGGCTACGTTATCTTTATCTTTATGATAACAAACTCAGTGGAGTCATTCCAACAAACTTGTCTGGTTGTTCTAACCTCGAAGTGCTTTTCCTCAGTGGAAATAAGCTAGCTGGAAGCATACCCAAGGAGACGAGTTTACTTTCGAAACTTACAAGTC
This sequence comes from Artemisia annua, assembly GCA_014162995.1. NCBI lineage: Eukaryota > Viridiplantae > Streptophyta > Magnoliopsida > Asterales > Asteraceae > Artemisia > Artemisia annua. The sequence continues at coordinate 42,124 of LBNU01028996.1, forward strand.
TTGTAATTCAAGACAATAAGTTAACAGGTGGGATCCCACCTTTCTTGGGGAATATTACATCAATGGAAGTCTTCTCTGCTCGTGGAAACCCATTGGGAGGGAGCATTCCAGATACCTTGGTTCAATGGAAAAGCTTGACGGCGTTTCACTCTGGTGAGTGCAACTTATATGGAAGCATCCCTCATTCCATTTTCAACCTCTCACTCCTAGTTAATTTCACCTCAGCTGGTAATCACCTCACTGGTAGTCTTCCTTTAGAAATTGGTAATCAGCTCCCAAATCTTGAGTTCCTTCAGTTAAGGGATAACGAACTGACTGGAGTTCTTCCACCATCTATTTCTAATTGTTCTAAATTAAGATTTCTTGAAATGAATAACAACAATTTTAGTGGGAAGTTGACAATCAATTTTTTAAATCTAAGAGATATTTATGTAATTAGATTAACGAATAACAACTTCCATGGACGCGGAGAAGCCGATGACATGAGGTTTATCGATTCTCTGAAAAACAGCACCAGATTAGTAACTTTGAATCTTTATGGCTGCAACCTTATAGGTGTGCTTCCGATATCTATAGGTAATCTCTCTGATCAACTCAGCTCTCTATATTTAGGACAAAATCAATTATTTGGAAGCCTCCCTTCAAGTATAGGTAGTCTAGTTGGCTTGACCACTTTATATTTAGAAAATAATAGATTCAAAGGAAACATCCCCACTAGCGTTGGTAAACTTCAAAAGCTACAAGTTCTTGGTCTATATAGCAATCAATTTTCAGGCCCTATCCCTGATGCCATCGGGAACTTATCATTGTTAACTGAACTTTATTTAGATTCCAACAAATTAGAAGGCCATATTCCGTCAAGCCTTGGGAAGTGTAAACAACTTAATGCTTTAACCCTTGCAGACAATAGACTTAGTGGCAAAATACCCAAGCAACTTCTTCAACTTCCATCACTAACCATTGGTTTAAATCTTTCTCAAAACGGCCTGTCTGGTTCAATTCCATCAGAGATTAAAGACCTCAAGATGATGAACATTCTTGATATATCTTACAGTAATCTATCGGGCACCATTACTAGTAGTCTTGGTGAGTGCATTAGCCTTACAACATTAAACTTACGAGGCAACCAATTCCAAGGCATGATACCATCTTCATTAAGTTCTTTGCGAGGGTTGGAGGTACTCGACATTTCTCAAAATAATTTATCAGGCAAAATTCCACAATTTTTAGAAAAATGGAAATCCTTAGAATATTTGAACCTATCCTTTAATGATTTTGAGGGTGAAGTACCGGTTGTAGGAGTGTTTGCAAATGAAACTGCATTTTCGGTTTCGGGGAACAATAAGCTTTGTGGTGGTTTGGTTACACTTGAGTTACCCAAATGCAAGGCGACGGGTAGTAAGAAAAAAAGGTTTCCTTTCTTCATATTAGTCATTGTGATTGCACCGACGTTGCTCGTCGTATTATGTTGTGTGTATCTTTTGTGTAAGAAGAAACGCAATAGTCAACCATCTCAGTCATCAGGGAGTGAACGGTTTATGAAAGTTTCATACAATCAACTTCTCAAGGCTACTGATGGCTTCTCTGTAGCAAATTTGATTGGAGAGGGTGGGTTCAGCTTTGTCTATAGAGGGATCCTCGATTCCGATGATGGCAAATCTGTTGCAATCAAAGTTCTACATCTTCAAAATCGAGGAGCTCAGAAAAGTTTTATAGCAGAATGTGAAGCTTGGCGGAATATTCGACACCGTAATCTGTTGAAGATAATAACTTCATGTTCGAGTACTGATTTCCAAGGCAATGATTTTAAAGCGCTGGTTTACGAGTTTATGCCCAATGGAAGTGTACACGATTGGCTTCATTCAAGTGCATATACATCGAAACTCAACCTTCTTCAAAGAATAAATATTCTTAGAGATGTTGCCAATGCACTTGATTATCTTCACAATCGCTGCCAAACAACGATTGTTCACGGTGACTTGAAGCCAAGTAACATTCTACTTGATGATGATATGGTGGCTCATGTTGGAGACTTTGGTTTAGCTCGACTACTTGGTACAGGCTTAAACCAGAACAGCTCAACCGGGGTTAAAGGAACAATTGGTTATGCACCTCTAGGTAATTTCAAATTTATTCCATGATGCTTATATTTATTTCCAGGTTAAAGTTTTAAATCAATTAATTGTTATTCATTTGTAGAGTATGGTATCGGGAGCGAGATGACAAGTTGTGGGGACGTCTACAGTTTTGGAATATTATTACTAGAGGTGATGACTGGGAAAAAGCCGACAGACGACATGTTTAACGATGGTCTTAGCCTTCATAAATTTGCTTACATGGCATTACCAGATCAAGTAATCGATGTTATTGATAATGATGCAATTGTGTTGCAAAGTACCGAAGCGAATGCAAAGAAAGTGGAAGAGTGTTTGGCTGCAACTATCAAGATTGGAGTATCGTGCTCTGTGGATTCCCCACCACAACGGATGAAAATAGAAATTGTTGTCAACGAGTTGCAGCGCATTCTCGATGTGCTTCAAAATTTATAAGGTACTCTGTTCTCCCATTTCGTAGAATCTGATTTTACATAAGTTTGTTAATAAATCATCATTAACTTTGTTTTATTTTTGAACGATTTCAGGTCTAATACCAAACATTCTTGGTGAAATTTGAAAGTAACTGCAGCAAGGAGCACTGCATGTCGTAGTTATATAAATGTTACTTTGTCAAATATGTTCGTAAGTGTTTTAGTTTTCTTATTGCATAAGTACCGTAAGAGATGTAAGAGTGCGTTTACACTCCTGATGACTTATCATATGTATCAAATATGTTTATGATTAAGTGTTTCGAGGAGAGTTTGATTCAATTCCATAAAAAGTTATATCATTGGATGAAAACGGAGCACTTCATTTTTTTTATTTTTTATTTTTTTATTGATATTTTTCTAAGTCTTTTGTCAAACATGTACTTGGAGATCATGTGTTTCGTGGCGTCCATGTTTAAACTGTTTTTATAAACAAAGTTCAATTAGAACTGACCCTTGACATCTTAGTACAACACCATGGTGTATCTGCATAATGAATTTTGTTGAAAGTTGTAATCAGATTACACTAACTTAATAAAATCGACAATTACTTGATTTCGAGTTCATAGACCCGCTACCTAAACTTAACATTCTTAACTACATGTATCAACTAAAAATGACTGATATTGGGAGCATTAAACAACACAGGGAGTCTGACTGATATTGGACTAAAGTTGACTGAGTTTCCATTGGACCCACAGCTCGCTAAACTGCTTTTAACATGTGAAGACTTTAGTTGTGTAAACGAAGTTTTAATGATTGTATCTATGCTCTCAGTCCTGTCTGTATTCTTTAGTCCATAAGCCCAGATAGAAAAAAGCGATGATGCACATGGAAAGTTAACAAATACTGTGGAGACTTGTGTACCACTCATCACTTATAAGTGAAAGCTCTATCAAAGGCTCAGGAAGTGAGTTCTCAGTTACTCGACATTTTGAAAAATCTCATGATCCGGCTGACATTATGTGGATCGAATTGGGGCGTCATCAGAAAAGTGATATGCTCAGTTTACTTCCATAACGCTACAAAACCTGTTGTGATTAACGTACTTTCGAGACAAGTAATTAAATAGAACAATAGCGCAATAAATAAAGACACCGGGATTTAATGTGGTTCGGTAATCACCTACGTCCACGGGCGGAAGCAAGACTGGAATTTCACTAGCAAATATGGAGTACCGAGGTTACACAGTGTATCGCTCAAAATCTAGACTCCGAGAAATACTCTTGGAAGTATTTTGGACACTCACTAGATTTTATACACTCCCCTCAAAAGCTCACTCGTATAGAATTTTATATAACAATTCTATACCACTCTATTTCTCTCTACAAGATACTCTCACTATTCTTTCAACAAACAAGTATGTTTGCTGATTTTTGGATGATCGAATGAAGCTCAGCTCCATCACCTTTTATAGTGAAACATAAGTTGCATGCATGTGTTAAATGAGATAGTTGATGGCCACCTTTGTTGACAAACACCATAGCAGACAAAAACAAGAGCAAAAATGCAATTGAGTCATACTCTCAATAGTTGAGCTAGAAGTCTACCCCTGCCATTTGAATTCATTTTATTCAAAGTGGGCTATGCACCTATTGTGAGCTATGCCATGTGGGTAGACCACACCGTCCAACAAAACCGTACCTAAAGGGATCTGGAATACATAAGTATTAGGAACGGGATGCCGTGCCATTTGCACCCGACCTCAGCTTTATGTTGTAACATCTTGGATGTTACAATATTAGTCTTTATATTTGCTTATTAATAAGTCTAGGGGTCTTAGTGTTAAACATTATTAGCCAAGTATGTCAGGATTTAGATGAGTCGGTTGATTGGCTTGTGTCCCAAGCCCAACCCGTTATTACAGCCGACATTAGGACTCATTGTTAGAGTCGGTTTACCCTCCCCCTCATCTCTATAAAAGGAGGTGAGGGGGGACGACTCATGTACGCATTCTTTCAATACTAATCAAAGAACGATTAGGGTAACTTACTTGTGCAGTGTTCCTTTTCTTTTCTGTCAATCATAACTTGCTGTGGTGTGTTCGACTTCACGATATTGGATGAGCACGGCTGCTCTTTGAATAAATGTTTGCAAGGGTGGGAAAATGAGCGGGTCTAGCAACTTGTGTAACGGGTCAAAACGAGAACATTTTTGGTATGGATCAGGTTGGCCCGGAATGTATTTTTCCCAGTTTTATTACAATCCCCACAGATATTAGCGTGCTAAATATGATTACAAATGTTATGCTTTAGTTTTTTGAATAAAAGGAGCTTATAAGCATTAGGTATTCATTTATGCCACGTAGGACCCATTGAGATAGTTATTATGGCGAATATTGGCAAGAAATTTTGTTGTAGCAACCAAAGCTACAAGTCTTCTTGAAGAGTTATTTGATCAACATCTTATGTTGCAAGTTGCAACATCTTGGATGGTACGGCTGCTCTTGAATATATATTAGTAAGGGTGGGAAAATGGGCATGTTTGGCAGCTTGTGTAACGCGGGTCAAAAAAAGAACATTTTTTGTAAGGATCAGGTTGGCCCGGAATGTTTTTGCCCAGTTTTACAAAAGCAATGTTTTGGTTTTTGCTATGAGCATGCATGATATTATACAAGTTGTTTTGGTCACACAGCTCATAAACTCGACTCACGTCTTCCATTTCCACAACCTTCCCTTTCCTCTTCTGGCAAGCCAATGCAGCTGATGTGATCAAGTTTATGGCGTACCTCTCAGAGATGTTTCAACCCCATTTTTTGTCAACAAAACCTACGCATCATCAGATATGTCCACATCTTCCTCTTGACTCCTTATATCAAGAATCTTACGAATGTCATCTTTCAGTGTATGGTTGTGTGGAGATGATGAGAAGGCAATCCAGGAAATCGACTGGAATCCCATGGGGGGATTTGTAGTTTGTGCCTCGAATAGTTGTGATTCCTCGGTTGGTGGCAACAACAATTATTGGTGCCATGTCGTTTTCTAAGGCAGGGTTTAGGAATGAAAAACACTCGATATCAAGCATGTGGTCTTCATCTATGAACAGAGCACCAGGAATGATCTCTGCCTTTCCTTCCTCTCGTCACTCTGCAACCTTTGTATCGATCTGTTCCCTCACTTCAGCTCGTATTTCTCCAGTGTCACCGGTGAAAAGAGCAAGAAAACCTTGTGTTCTGCATTTCATAACAAAAATGATTAAGTTCTCAGAAAGATCAAGTACCATAGTTACTTTGACATTTCCTAGTTTCTGCGTTTTTTTTTTCTTCTCAAGATAATCCAAGATATTTCATCATGCAAAAGTTCACTGACTCCCCCTGCCCCATAGACAACAGAAACTACCACTGACAGTTATACAAAAAGACCAACTTTGTTCTATTATCAGAAACTGCAACTTCAAAAAACAAAACTACTTCAGTTATTCATGTTAGTCTAACAAAAGCATATTCCCAGAAGCCCAAATGAGGCATCTAACTTCAAAGCATCCTGACTGTAAAGAAATTAATCCAAAATTCCTAATTTCAATCAAACCTTATGTACCTTGGCGAATGGGCATCTACGCTCTTATCAGTTATATTACAGTTATTAGCATGAAACGCCAACATACATATTCAATTCTCCCATTTTCGTCATTGTACGTTTTTTGTGCTTCTGTGTCAAACAAATCTTATTAAAACCAAGACAAGGATTTTGACGAAAATGATGCAAGAATTCTTAAGAAAATGTCAATATCAGAGGTTACAAAATAACCAAAAATCAATATTACAGGTCGCAAAAGTCGTCATTTTAACGACACACATGTTTGTATTTATACACAAAAAAACACTATATTTACCGAAAAAAACACGTGAGCCTCTACAAAACAAGTAAAAGAACAGAAACACCCTAATGCAATGCACAATCAAGAAATAGAAGCTTCAGTCATGACTTAGAGAAAATGGCACTTTTGTTCATAGCAAAGAAGAGTCCTTTTAGATTTCAAATCAGTTTAATAATAAATTTTAAGTCATATGTGTGAGGTCTTAAGTTCAATTCCTGCTAGGTGCAAACAACCTTAAGTGGCCACGCCAACCTCCTGAAAAGGGAGGGCTTCACCGAGTCTGTGTGGCGGTGGGTTCAAACCCCGTGGATTAGTCGGCCAAAAGGTCGGAAACCATTATTATCAAAAAAAAAAAAAAAAAAAAAAAAAAAAAAAAAAAAAAAAAAAAAAAAAAAAAAAAAAAAAAAAAAAAAAAAAAAAA
>LBNU01028996.1:49223-62886 GCA_014162995.1 Artemisia annua
GGGGAATATTACACCAATAAGAAAAGTCATATCAACAAAAATGCACTTAATAATGGGAAAAAATAAAAATAAAGAGCTCAAAATTAAAGAAAAAAAAATCCAAACCCGGCCGGGTTTCAAAACCCGGGTTGACCCGGGTCACTCAAAACCCGGCGGGTCTAACCGGTTGACCCGGTTTTAAAAACCCGGGTTTTTTTTACCCATTTTTTGACCGGGTACCGGTCCAACCGGTTGACCCGGCCGGGTCGACCCGGGTTTAAAAACATTGGTTACAAGGGTAGTATAGGTAAAGAAATTACACGTGTATTTATATTTACATAATTTGTTCGTATTTTACAACCATTGGTCAGTTTGTCACATTTATGTGTGATTTTCATGTACAGAATATCTAAACTACATATAAAAGCATAATAGTCCGTATCAAGACTATGGTTTATTGGCACTTTGGCAGTGATGAGTGACCCCTATCATTTTCGCATTCAACTTATCATGCAATGTGGAAATATAGTGGTCCTTCAGTCTATGGGATGGCAACGGGGTCAGGTATGCGGGGATTGCATTTCCCATCCCCTTCCCCAATCCCAAGTCCACATCCCCATCTCCATTGGGGAATAGTTTTGCTTCCCCATCCCCATCGGGTATCGGGGATCCACATCGGATATTGGGGATTTTTAAGTTTCTTAAAAATCAACTGATATGTTATCTTTCACATGTCTACGTACATATAAGCTGAAATCAAATGAGCTCATAAGCATACATATAAGCCTACACAAACACCCCCTAGTGGTAAAGGCTTAAGTAGTTAAGCGAGCCCAAGTGAGAGTAGTACCGGTTTGGGTGCCACAAGCTCTAATGATATCAGGCGAATCGGGAATAGGAGTGGGGTTATCCCCTAAGGAGAGGCTCGCGGTTGGTATCTCTGCCCGAGGATGCGACACTAACTCGAGCCAACATCTAACAACTAACCCGCCGTTCAAAAAAAAAAAAAAAAAAAAAAAAAAAAAAAAAAAAAAAAAACCACACAAAAAAAAAAAAAAAAAAAAAAAAAAAAAAAAAAAAAAAAAAAACCCTAAGATTAGCCCTGTGTATCCCTAACCAAGAATTTGCAGGTATCACAACACTAGCATCAAACAGTAAACCACAACTTTAAAAATGCAGAGCAATTTCTATAAATTAAAAGTAATGAGAGATGTTAACAACTTAACGCATACAAACACACACCATGTTAGCTTAAACACACATACAAACATGAATGTTTATACAAACACGCGCCGTAGATATCATTCTCTTCTAGAGACAGAATTAATGCTTAAAATTGTGGCTGTAATATCTAAATCCATAATTAATTCATGTTATTTTAAAAGACCAAAATTCACATCATTTGAGCATACAAAACGGGTATTAAACCAGGATGGTTATATAGTCAAATATGAACAAGCCACAAACATCAAAAGCAATCTCAAATCCGTATCCTAACAACTGACCAACAAAATCTCAGAAAACCGAAAACCTAAATATGATTGGATGATGAATATGTGTAAAAGCATAATGGTAATTATATCATGTTGGTGCACGTGCATAATCGGCAAATTAATAAATAGGCTCGCGGTTGGTATCTTAAAATAGTAAGTTCATTAGATAAAAGTCAAAATTGCCTTTAATTCCATAATAACAGTCTACTGTTTGAAAAATAGACTTGCTTAATCATTAAATTAGTTGCATATCTGGTTAATGTAGCTTATATTAGTTGCATAGTAGCTTATTACAACATAATTAGGCATTTAGGACAGGTAGAAATTAGAATAAGTCAAAGTTTTCAAAAACTCATAAAGTCAAAAGTTATAAGAACAAGCAAATGGTAAGATTTTTGTGAGCTCTTGTAGAATTGGATACTTGTTGAAATTTCTTTTTGCTTGTTGATCTGAGATCTTTAGTTTCTTGAGAATCTAGAATAACAAAAATATCTCAGTTTGCTTTTCATTTGCTCACTCGAATCTTAGTCCAAAGTGTGCTATCTGCTCAGGTTCCTCCTCTACACCACAGATTATTGCTCCTAGGCCCAAGTTCATAAGCACTTTTCTAGCTTTTCATTTAATCTTATTGTTTGAATTTTGGAGCAAAAAGGAGTTTATATAGCTTACTTTTAAGATTTGCCTTTGGATTGCATAAAACAGCTTATTTGGACTGCTTATTTGACCCTGTTTGAGTGCTTAGTTAACTGCTTTTAGGTGAAACTTGCAAATTGCTTATTTGAGCTTCTATGAGTACTTGGCTTGTTGATTTAAGTGGTTTAGTGCTTATATAAGTCACTTTAACTGTTCCTAAGCCTTTGAGTGTTTTTTTGTATAACTGCTTATTTCCAAGTGCTTATTTGGCCCAAACTGCTTATTTTGATCTGATTTCAGTTGATTTCATTTTTCCTCGCTTTTAAATAATATTTTAACGTTCTCCTAAAAATTTCATAATTTTTCTCAATCATTTGCTATTTCTTTTCATTTTAAAATAGTTTTTAGAATTTTAAATCATTTTTAATTTCAAATTAAATCACAAAAACACAAAAATAGTTTTTGATTTTATTTTTAAAATGAGTTTTTAGTTGAGTAAGATTTTTCAAAATTAAATTAGTAGATTAAATCTTTTATTTCATAATTAGTTTAATTTTCTTTTACTAAATAAAAATTCAAAAACAGTTTTTAATTCCTAATAATTAAATAAAAAGTCCATAAAAATATTTTCTTTTTCTAAAATTTTTCTTTTATAATTTTTAAGTTAGGAAAATTTATTTTGCACCCTTAGGATTAGATTTGTGTTAGTTTTACGTTTTTAGTTGTTACGTGACGTTTACTTTACATTTATTAATTTGTAGTTACGTTTTTTTTAGTTTTCATGTGTTCCTTTTACGTACTTTACTTGCTACTTGCTTTATTCATGTGATTATTTGGTAATCTTAGTATAAATCCCTATGATCACTTTTCAATACACGTTTTACGATCCGATTATCGATTTTCCATTCACACCTTCATACGGACACTACGACCTCGGGTTATCCGTATTTCTTTCGGATTTCCTTGGAGAATATACATACTATAATTGATATTGATTTTCACGAATCAATTTTTGGCTGCTGCCGGGGAAGGTTGAAGCGAATCTTGGTTTTCGTTTTTTTAAAATCGTGTTTTGAAAAACCTTCCTTTTGTACATATTTTCTTATATAAAAAGTAACAATCAAAAATACGAAACACTTTTCCTAAAGTGTTTACAAAATACCAAAAATATAATAAGGAACCTCACTCTCCCTCTTGAGAGTGTTGTAAACCAAATAAATTCGAACGCAAAAAGAGATCGTGAAGTTAAAAGTTTTCGGACTACTTTAATTCTACAACCGAATAACCGAGGTAAAGGTAATTTTGACATTAAATTGTCGAGCTGAAGAGGGCGGGTTGTTAAGCATCTTTGGAGCACCTTTGCCCTCCCGCCTCGCTGCGCGTAGATTTGAAGGAAACGATTAAGTTTGACGAATCGATCACAAAAATAGTATGATATAAAAACAAAAGAAAAAGAATATATATATGTGTGTGTGTGTGTATATATATATATATATATCTCAACCTATATAAAACACAAGTGTGATTGCTATTTTTAGAGGCAAAAAATAGCCTCAAAAACACAAGAAAACGCCACGTGGAAATTATCTACTAATAGAAAGTTTTAGAAATTTTTTGAAATGTAATCTAGGAGAAAAATTAGGGATTTTATCATTTAAAACTCTCTATCATCAACCAACCCAAAAAACTCGGTCATATTTTATTTTCAACTTAATGCTCTGTGTCATCCATTGCAGAGAAAGCCATCAACAAACACCTAACCAAATCTTAAACCTAATTATGTAACAACCGCCCTTTTTTATAATATTATCAAAACCGATTCACGGTGATAGATAATCGTCCCTGTATTTTATCTTTCTTATGAACCCTAATTATGAAACAGCCGCTCCTTTTTGAAAATTGATTCATGGTGGTGGAATGATTTAAATTTTGATTCAAGATTTTTTTATTTATTGATCCGATTTTATGGAGATCAAAGCATACAACCAATTTTTTGTTAAATTCAAATACCGACACAATTTGGTTAGGAATGTTCTTTTTGACATATTCAGGCGGGCTGGGATTTCAGTTAAGAAAGAAGCACCTGTGAATTTCTTGACTGACCCGATGGAAGGGAGATCGACACTTAGACCAGCTGACATTTTGATCTTTGGATGGATAGGAGGGAAACATGCTTGTGTAGATTTAACGGGGATTTCTCCACTTGTGGGATTGGGGAATCATGCGTTTACGGCAGGTCAGGCTGCTTTGAAAGCTGCTTCATGCAAAGTAACCAAACACGAGAAAGCGTGCCTTGATAACCAACACGCGTTTATACCTTTTGCATTTGATACATTTGGCTTCCTTGCACCTGAGGCTGTGGAGCTGCTCAAAAGAGTCCAACGGGTTATGCATGGCAATGTTACGACCCCAAGGTCTCTGAATGTAGTTTTTAAAAGACTAAGTTTTGCTATTCAAAAAGGGCTAGCGGCGCAGCTTGTTGCCCGCTTGCCTGTCGTTTCAGTGTAAAATTTATATGCTTTTTAAACCGTAGTTAAATTCAACTTCATGAATGATAAAAATCTCATTGTTCGGTTTCATATATTTATCTAGGGTTTAGTTGAAATTATTAAGGTTTGATTTTGATTAGTTTTCGCATTATCCTATGGTTCAGTTCGTACTAGTTAATGGTTTTGTTTGGTATGGAACTATTTGTCTTAGAATTGGTGTTACATTCGTTGTTAGGTATTGGCATTGATTATTATATTAAGGTTCGTTGATCCTGAATTTTTATTAGGATTAGAAGCTGGTTAATATTGATTATGTTTTCATCGTTCCCTGGTTCGGTTTCATTTGGTAATTGGTTTGATCAAAGTTGATTTTTGGATTCGTTCGATTGTATTGAAATTGGTATGGCTATTTTGGGAAGTACGGTTATGGATTATTGTTGGTCAATCTTGTTTCACACGTGGTTCTACATTTGTTTCCGCCTCGTTTCTAAATCTGTGTGTTGTCTGCCTAAATTGCTTTTCGTCTACCTCTGTTCGGATCTCTCTGCCGCTGAATCTGTATCTATATTTGTTTGCTGTTGTCTGCCAGGACCTGCTCTTCGTCTACCTCTGTTCGGATCTCGTTCATCTCCGTAGTTTTGTTGCTTTGTTTTTCAGTTTTAGTTTATTTTCTGTTTGACAAACTCTCAATGTTTACCGCTGCAGCATTGCGAGTTTGAGACGAGGTGATAGCTAATAAGGCCTATTGGCCCGACCCACTTGTTTCGGCCCGTTTAATAGTTAGGGTTTCGTATTAGTCTTTTCTGTTTAATGTCTTATAAATCTTCATAGTTAGTTGAATCTGATAATATATAGTTTTCAGTATTCCATTAATTCTAAATCAATTAGTGTATCTCGTGTGTGTTAAAAGCAATGTTTTGAAACCCGGGTTTGGGATCGACCCGGCCGAGTCAGCGGGTCAGCGGGTCACCGGGTCAACCGGTTCGACTGCCGGGTCAACCCGGTTAGACCTGGTTTTATGCACATTTCCAAAAATCCATTTTCATAATAGCCTAATACTAATCCAAAATGAATGAACCTAAACATCAAAATGCAGTAAATAGCACAAGCTTTCACTGCCATTTAAAACAAAAAAATAACCTTAAGGTTCAAGCACAGGGGTCCTAAACTCCTTAATCATGCTAAGCGCTTTGGATATCAGAACCGAATTCAATCTAATAAGCGGAAACTAATCACAAATATGGGTGAATATACACCATAAGAAAGTCATATCAAACAAAAATAGCACCTTAATAATGGAAAAAAAATAAAAATAAAGAGTCAAAATTAAAGAAAAAAAAATCCAAACCCGGCCGGGTTTCAAAACCCGGGTTGACCCGGGTCACTCAAAACCCGGCGGGTCTAACCGGTTGACCCGGTTTTAAAAACCCGGGTTTTTTTTACCCATTTTTTGACCGGGTACCGGTCCAACCGGTTGACCCGGCCGGGTCGACCCGGGTTTAAAAACATTGGTTACAAGGGTAGTATAGGTAAAGAAATTACACGTGTATTTATATTTACATAATTTGTTCGTATTTTACAACCATTGGTCAGTTTGTCACATTTATGTGTGATTTTCATGTACAGAATATCTAAACTACATATAAAACCAAAATGGTTAATGTTGAAAAGTTGAATTGTTGAAAATAGTCAAGGTAATGCGTATGAGATGTTGAAATGTGAATGGTCATGCGTTCGGAAACTAAAAAGCTGTAAACTACTATATGCTATTGCAGGCAACTATGAATGATCATTGGTTTGGAAACTAAAAAGTTGTAAACTACTATATGCTATTGCAGGAAATATGAAAGGCTATTGCAGGCAACTATTAAACTATTGCTAGGAAAGTGTTCGTTCTTATCATGTTCCAGTTTTGTATACAGATCATGTCACAAGCAAACAGAAAACCTCGCCCCACATTGGTCAACCAAACTGAGATGATTTAGGGTAGCATTGAAAGATGTGGTTTACAAGCAACCTAAGCCTCTCGTAGCGTGTCGTAATTGCATTTTGCAAGTCTTATGGTTGCTAACATTTTGCTTCCACACCCAAATTTATACCGCCACAATGCAAAAACAATGATAAAGTGCTGCCTTGCATCATTTTAGGCATCAAGTTGTTGAGAGCTCAGCTTTAGCAACGAGCGGCAACAATGGATTCTTATTTCTGTGTTATACATGTATATCGATTAACTACAATACTGACGCAGAAGTTGATAGATAATGAATGTCGGAATAAAAATTGCACTCCTGTTTCAGATTACGCGTACATGAAAACAGAAAAAATCGTTACAAAATAAACCTGCATACTCACAAATCACGAAGTAGTTCAACCCTCCCTATTACTTTCTGGGAGTACATCACCAAAATCTACATCGCTTTAAAACTCTAAAATGAACACAATCTAACCAACATCTCCCTCACTCGCTACATACTTCACACTCAACCAAAAGAACCCATCCAAGGCTTTTTAATGTCCGTCACACTGAAAATTTGCCATCCAAAATTGCGTCTCAGTAGGTTGCTTATGCGGCTTATGGTTTGATCTGAAGCAAGGTCCTTACCTACACATAGAATCTATACCACCAAAAAACAAATATCAATTGAGATTATTTTCGATGGCAAATTGCAAAAGTACACTTAATAGGAGACTGGATGACTAATGATGGTAACATGTAAAAGTATACAGACCTCAGCAAAAATGGACACAATTTTAGGAAGATATTGATTGTTGGGGCCTAAGAGTTCCGCGTCTCCCTTGTAAAACGAGACATGTCCAATTTAAGTAAATAGGAGACTGGATGACTAATGATGGTAACATGTATTTTTACTTACCTTTCAACCATTACAGAAAGCAACTCATGAACAGCTTTAGCCTGTACAACATCTCTTTTTATCGGCAAACAGTTTAACCAAGCAGGAATAACCTGTCAAAATAATATACAAATGTTAACCCCGTTGTCCTTTTGGCATATTTACTTGTAAATTTAGATGCAAACACAAAAACCCTTCAAAGAGAAAAAGTCCTAATAGAAGCAAAAATTACACATTGGTATATAATGCAATAATAGTAACAATAAAAGAATATTGAATAGATTTTTATAGTATGTTACACGCCGTCATCCTTTTGGCATATTTTCATGCTTTATATTCTCATGGTAATTTGTTAAGTAGGCGAACAAAAATTTGAAAGATGCGAATTTCAACCCATTTTCTCGCAAATGAGTCAATTCAGGTCAAACCACTAAATCATATTAAAAATAATAACAATAAATAGCTAACAAGAAAATGGGTCAAACGGGTCAAAACTGTAACTTTTAATGCCTAAAACCCCCTAACCAATTATGAAAGACCAACAAAAAAAAAAAAAAAAAAAAAAAAAAAAAAAAAAAAAAAAAAAAAAAAAAAAAAAAAAAAAAAAAAAAAGGCCAAGGACATACCTGAGCTGAATCAATACTATCACGATGGAAATGACAAATTTTCCCTAAAGCAGAAACAGCATTATCATATGCCATCATGTTATCAGGATGAAGAGCATCAGGGTGCCTTATCACAGCATTTAGACTTGAAAGAGCCTCTGCGAAAGAAAGCAAACAAGTCGATGTAAAATGTAAAGAGTGTAGACAGTTATCTAGGACTCAATTTACCTCCAATAAGAGGCTTTATAGCAGAGCGACTATATTGTGCACATACGCCAAGTCCATATGCAGCTGCCTGAAGATATGATCCAAAAGCGTAAGTTTGTATCCAAGCAACTAGAGAAAGAATCGAGATTGTAATCATGCAGACCTGTCGAACATCCGAATTCTCATCATTGCATGCTTCAATGAAGAATGGAAGAGACGTTTCATAGGACCTGGTTTTAAATCAAATAAAAGTAAATTGAACATACGAAATTAAGGTAGCCATTCTTTGAAGAAATATAGAGTTCGAATTAAATCAATAGTAGATGGGTCGATTCAGTAATCATTTATCTCAAATGTGCAAACATAAAAAATCAAAATATCAGCGTAAAAAAAGGGTCAAACTGATCAAAAGTCAACCAAAGTACTACTACGCGGTATTGTAAAACAAGGATTACAAAGCCGAGTAATCAATTACTCGCTACAAGGTCAGTGACCAAGTAATCAGAGATCACTTGCTACAAGGTCAAACTCGAACTAACTCAGTCAAAATGCAGGTAACTCGGTGAAAGCTCAGTCAACACTTGGAGTTAACTCGGTCAAATCTCGGTTTGAAGTATTTAAACAATTGTGTTAATGTTTCTACTTTATAAACATATTTATATGATTCCATGAACATGTCATACATATAATTTCGAAATTTTAATATAAAAATAGTTCGAGTACTCCCAATCTAGACCAATTACTCACTCGAGTACCGCCTAGCGAGTTTTACAACCATGCTACTACATAAAACCTCCTAAAAGAATCTTTTATTTAATTGAGTAGACTATAACTTAAATATAAATTTGTAATACCACATAATTTAGCACACAGAAGTCTCTTCCAAATTCAACTATTACTGACTAATTACAGGAAGTTGAAATTCTTTGGGCCAAAAATGTGTCAGGTTCAACCGAAGACCTGAACCAAAAAGCATATACAGAGTAGTATTTGTACCTAAGAACTTCTTCACAACACTGTTTTGCAACACGGCCATATAATGCTAGAGCAGCCAAAGCAGCTTCTTTTACCCTTTTTTTACCACTCTGCACAAATAAAATAAAAATAAAAATAAAACACTGTGTAAAACCAAGTAAATGACCCCAATTAATGAATATTAACTATATTAAGCAGTCCTGAAGAGTTTTACCTGTAGCAGTACATGCAGTTTGCTCACTATTCCATCCAGGAAAGGCGCCAAAATATCAGGTGTACAGTTCTCACTGAAATGAATCACAGCAGAAACAGCATGTGCCTGCACATCAGCAAAAAGCAAGCATCATGTTTAGGCAGTGGGGTTGTTAAAAGAAGCAATTTGATGCTAGGGTTGCTGCATATAAAAACTAATCTCTGAAAACACATTTGCTACAGGGAAAAACGTGAATGTGGCGTAAAAGATCAGTAAATATCATAGTCATGCTGCCCATTTAGAACTAAACATATACTAATAAATAAAGTTGATGCAAGTTCAAAAAAAATAAAAAATAAAAATAAAAATAAAGTTGATGCTACAAGCTCGTGCTTGATCAAACCATCGGGTATATGTTCTGTCTGTATCCATGTGATTGTGAGATAGTTTAAACCATCGGGTATATGTTCTATCGGTATGCATGTGATTGTGAGATAGTTTACAGCTAAATGGTAGAGATGCAAGTACCAACTAATTGACTAAGACAAATGTGTAACTAACACTACTGTATACAAGAGTTTAGCTTAAATGAACAAGTTCATTTAACAATACATGTGTTTTTAAATCTGAATGAGCGACTAAGATTAACATAACAAGAACTACAGTTTCACCATGGATATTGGAACTTGGAAGTTGGAAGTACCGAAATCAAGAATATAAGACTCAGGTCAATAAGTAATTTGACACACTCATACTAGTCGATCAAACACATCAACTTCAATTTAGTTACGCATATTGAAATAACATATTTCCCCGTGATTCATATTGCTTGGAAACTCTGATCTAGCAGTATAACAAGGGCTGTTTCAGCAAAAGTCTTGGTTAGTTAAAAGGTTATAAGCAAATATTGAAAGATAGTATGATGGATATGTGGTTATGATTGTGGAGCCGTCAATTCAGATAGAAGATGGTACAATATGTGACGATTGTGGAAGCTCATTTAAGGAGAATGCAAATGGACTAAGAAAGGAGATTAAGAAGTATCGATTAAATGAAAAAATGGGGCTAACAAACGAGATGTGAAAAGATTAGACTTGGTGTGAACGAGATTAAAGACCTGGTTTGATGCATTGGGTGAATTTGCAACTCTAGTTGCCTAGTTGGTCCAGTGAATGGTCTACCAGTTCGTTGCATCATCTCAAATGGAATTTGCTTTTATTACCAGAGGAAGGTAGGTTAAATTAGTTGCTAAAAGTCTTTCCAATAAACGAGCTTTTAATCTTTCCCAACAGTTCCTCAAAACTAAGGCGGAAAATTCGAAGGTCCTAGCATTTTTTTTTCTTCCTGTTCTCAGAGCATTATATATGCATCTGCTGTAACCTTCTATGGTCTATTGGATGATTATTTTATGTAGCGGTATCATGTCACATTGCTGGTACTGTAGTGTAGTAGCCCAACCACTAATTGGTTAAGTTGTGTTTTTGTAATTTGTAGCCTCAGTTACCAGTTTCTCAGTTTTGATCTGTTAAGGCTTTCTCAAAATAAGAATGAACATCTCCCAAGGAATGTTTCTAGTTGGAAGAAAACTTTAGATTAACCAAACCTACAAATCCTTAATCTTGCAAACCATGAAACATAAACTAACAGTACCTATATCTAGACAACGGTACCTATTCATGTTTTCTCATGGTCAACTAGGCAACTAAGAGAGCACGGTACTCAAGTTAAGAACCTCGGTTACTTTAGAACACACTACATTCATAACCACGCAATTATGTCCTAACATTATTCTATGAGCCTAGAAAAATAACAGTGTCGCCTGTCAGCATTCATCAAACCTCAATGACTTGAGCTACTAAATCATGCTCTTTAAACAGATAAAGTTCTTCAAGCCTTACCAACTGCCACACTAACCCAAAGCATATAAAGTCATTTGACAAACCTGGTAAATGAACTTAAGTTTGCAACTGAAAGTTAACCTGACCAGAAACAGCATGCTCACAAAGATGCTAATCACCAACGCTTTTTTACTTGTGAACCACAAACTAACGCCATCATCATTTTCTAGGCGGTAGGCATACATCTGACCATAAGTTCCAACTCATGTCATATGACTTGGCCTATCTTCCCTGTTTTAATGATCTGTGTCCAAAACTAGAATCAATTTGACTAATGTACCAAGGTCAAGTATTGACTAAACAGTCACAACCGTGAGTTGCTGTCACAGATTAAGCTCAAACACAATCAACTAAAAACCCTACTGCACATCCCGGCAATTTGACCAGAAACAGGTACATAAAGATGACATTCAGAAGTCTGGCACAAGGAAGCCTTTTAATGCAGGGAGTACATAAGCCAAAGAGAATCACTTAATGCATTCAAGTCCCTTTTAGCATAAGTGAGGAAAATAATCAGATGTGCAAGAAAAAGGGACCATATATATACTTGACTATATGCTATAGCCAGTTCCATTTCCTTTCGCCTTAAAGTCTAAGACTATATGGAGCTCATGGGCTATATGTAAATCAAGCTTGCTCTAAACATATAACAAATGAACCCAAAATCCAACTACCTGAACTCGGGGATTCTCGAAGTCATCCATCGCGGAAGCTAAGGCTGGCAGCACACGGGTGTGGTACCGAACCTGCAAGTGTGAACCTAAATCAACAGACAAGCGGGCAATTGCATCAATAGCAGCCCATCTGACACGTGGGTGAGGGTCATGAAATGCGTTCAACGCCATGGTCACCACTTGTTCAGAGTTGTTGATCATCGACTGCACACACAAACCGACAACCGTTTCATTACTATTAGTTAAACACAAGCGCAAATGAAAGAAAAAAGAATACAATTATTAACATAGGCAGCATCTCATTTACATATACGGTATGTTTGGCGAAATGGGCCGGAGATGGGGCTGGGGCTTATATTATAAGCCGAAAGTTGGAGCTTATAATTTTATAAAGTTGTTTGGTGAATGAGTTGGAGCTGAAGCTTATTAATGTATAATCGTATAAAAATAGAGCAAATTAAATTAAGATATATTTCAAGCTTTTGCATGATAATCTGAATGATATTTAAGTAATTGGGCTTATAGTTTATAAAAGACTCCATAAGCCGTGCAAAAAAAAAAAAAAAAAAAAAAAAAAAAAAAAAAAAAACTACCTATTTTAAAAATGTAAGCCCCCATAAGCCCTTATAAACCCTTTTCAAGTTACATTTATCCTAATATGGTCACCACCAAGTCCGTCGCTTATCCAGCTAACCATCCCCGTAATCGTGCCACCACTTCCTTAACAGGACCTGCTACCAAGTCTCCTGCCTACCCATCAACGACTTCTGGTAATTTACCAACTAATTATAATCTGTATTACGTGGCAGGTGCGGACAGATCAAATTTGTTATTTTACAGTAAACGTATTTTGACCTGCTACAATTAAGGTATTATAGAATCTGTTTACAAAGTTTTGACCCGGTAACTTAGGAATGGATCAATAATACATGTAACTTTTTATATTTGTCAAAGGCAATGAAAATGTTTTATGGTCTGCTATATGCACTACCTATATCTATTTATGAATGCTTCAAAAGTTCTTTATTAGTACATTGATTATCGACTGAACATCAGTGTGTGTAATCTTTAATATGTGGGTCTTTATACAGGAATATTGGAGCAAGTTCAACTCACCAAAGTGGTAAATGTGGCATTGCTTCTTTTGAATTGAGTATAGTTTTTGAAAGAATGACTCAAATTTATGGAATTTGAATCACAGGTTTGCAAGCTTGTTGTTTCTTTTAAGTTTTTGAAAGAATGATAACTTGAAACTTATATTATTCTAATTACATTTCGCACTTGGGAAAATGAGTTCACAAGAAAAGAAAACCGTAGTTGCCATTGCCATAGTCTAAGTCTAAGCGAGGAGATTGTTTGTGACTTTTATCAAGTGTACATAAGCTTTTACATTCATCTAAGAAATTTTTATGGCTTATGCTAAATTATGATATCACTTTTTACAAACTTGTATCTATTGTATAAGTCATGGTTGGAGATGGGCCTTGGGACAAGATGAAGTAATAACATTTCTAATAGTAAACAGAATTTGATAGTATTTTCTTACGGTTATTTGTTCAACATTGTATTTGCTTAACGTTTTATTCTGTCAAGCATTTTACTACTTTTTAATCTTATAAACAAAAAACAAGAGTAGCTATTTTAAAAATGTAAGCCCCCCCCCCC
>LBNU01028996.1:63235-79752 GCA_014162995.1 Artemisia annua
CAACTCCTCCTCACTCTCAGCCTGCAGCAACTCCTCCTCACTTTCATCCGATTCTTGGATCTCAAATTGTTGGTTATCCATTGATGACGTCAGCTCTGTGTGTGTGTGTAATTAGTTAGGGTTTATACTTTTTCGTCAACAAGCGCGCTATTTCAGCTTTACTCACAGTTTATACTTTTGGGGGGTTTGGATAATGAGCTTATTTGTCGAGCTTATGAGCTTTTATTAATAAGCTCATTTTTAGCGGCTAATGACTTATTTCAAGTCATAAGCTGAATATGATAAGCCGAGCTTATTGGATTTTTGAAAATCTATAATAAAAGCTTATGAGCTCGACAAATAAGCTCATTATCCAAACAAACAAACAAACACCCCCCCAAAAGCCGATAATCAATAACAAAGATATAACATATTCAATTGAAAATAGTACCTAAGGTTAGGGTTTATTGAATAATAAACTACTTTCTTAATAAATAAAAATTGAAATTAAAAAAACAGAATTAATTAAGTCATATAAAAACTGTTTGTTTGTGACTTAATAGAAAAAGATGACTGAAAATATTAAGTAATAAAACTGAGCTTGTCTGCATTAAGTCATCTTTTAATTAAACATGACTTAATAAAAAAATTTAACAAACAAGCCCTAAGTTTGTAAATCTTAAACACACAATAACAATAAAAATGTTTATGAGCTGAACATGTAACTTTTAAGAATAGCCGAAACTTCATTGTTAGTTTTCTAGGTTACTTTAGAGATGTACATGCAGTTTATATTCAAGTTAAATTATTTGAGACACGTAGAAATACTACGGAGTATATAACAAAAGCTATTTGAAAAATTACTTATACATTGTATCATTCATTCATTATCAGAAAAGTACAACGGCTTATTAAATTAGGTTACATTGTTTTAGTTCCTTTTCTTTGTCTTGAATCTTCTCTTGCATCCCATAGATCTTGTTATTATATGGTATACCGATGTTCAGGAAAAGTACCTTGGAATCATATTTGAGGAAATCAATACTTAGGTAACGGCCAATAGCATCATTGATGTCCCATTTTTTGCACACCATGGCAACAATGGGGACTGTTACATTAAGATCAAGTTGATCAATAAACACTTGGGATTCAGCCTGCACAATTGCCTTTGACATGGTATATGCTTTTGCCGAGAGGGGTGAATTGGTGTGATTGAAAGAGTGTGCACAACCTATTTATAGCTTTAGCAGCCAACCTTTGGGTTACATTCCTTATTAATGTAGCTACAAATGCAGCCTTCTTCGTATTCTATAGAGTAAAGGAATGTGTAATTACACATTGCATGACATGAAAGCTGCATTCAAGGATCATAGTAATGAAGACTCTTCGTATATTTTGCAATGAAAGCTACATTGATAGACATGAAAGCTGCATTGAAGGCTCTTCATATTTTCCTGACATTTTTTGTATTTTTTGGACATTTTTTTGCAATTTTCAGCACATTTTTTTCAATTAATTCGACACAAAAAATAGAGGATTTTCATATTTCCGCAATAAATTCCGCGCATTAGAGAGCTTGTACACTATGCAGTCTTGGAGTCTCCGCATTAATAAGGGGACTCAGTCTTATATTAGGATAGATAGATATGTTACATGTAAACAAAAAGAAGATCATATGACTCACTTGTGATGGTGTGCTAACGTGTACATAAACCGTTAATCGCTACACAAAATTAGGGTGCGTTTGGTATGCTGCCATTAATGATAATGGATATGAGTTTGATAGTAGTGGTGGGTCCCTCACCTATGAAAGATTCATATCTAGCTCTCTTGATGTATATGGAATATGGATTATATTTATCATTCATTACCATAGTGGTGGGCCCCTCATCTTAAACAAACATCTTTAATTACTTTCATAGTCATAATCTCATTCCCATAGTGGGATACCAAACGCACCCTTAATTATACCATCGCAACGGGAATTAAATTATCTTTCTATAGATAAACACTTTTATATACTTTTGATAATTTTTTTTCCAAAATTTCCCCCAAAAAAATCATATGTGATTTATTACTTGTAAATATCACATGTGAATTGTGAAATCACGCATGATTTTTAAAATAATAAATCACAAGTAATTTATTACTATAAAAATCACATTGAATTGTGAAGTCACATGTGATTTATGAAATCACACGTGAGTTTTAAAATAACAAATCACAAGTGAGTTTCAAATCACGTGAGTTTTTCTGGGCGAAAATATATCAAAGTGACAATTTACTGTAAGGTAAATTCTCGTCGCGATGGTGTATTTTTCGTCTAGTTTTAAGTTTTGATGTTTTCAACAACAACAGAGAGTACCCTCAAACGTCCATTAATACGGTATATTTTCAATTGGTTGTGAACTGGTAACCAGTTGGTCAGAATCGGAAAAAGCTAGAATCGTTTGAAAAAACGATTTGATGTATAAGATTAAAATTTACAAACTATGTTTAGCCAAAAAAACGACAATTTGTATAAAGTGATCCAAGAATAGCTGCTGCTATCTAGTATCGTAAATTTATGAATTTGCATATACTTGCCAACAACATCATCAAGGACAATATGATCCAAACCATCAACTTAAGTAACTGATGTACACCTAAATATATAAATAAGAAAGAGTTGCTTTCTTTAGCGATGTGGGAGTAAATACTTCATACTAAAGTCTTCAAAAGAGTTGCCCATGAGATGCAACATTTTTATTGATGTAACCTGCAATCAAACATTAGTAATGTATACGTTCTTTTATACATTGTTTTGTCTTGAAACTACGATGAAATTGATAGCGAACTTGAATTCGGTTATTTGGCATCAATACAATTGGATGTACTCTATCACTTGTGCAACTTTTGTAAAATGCTATATAAATTTCATAACTATATTAATTGATACCTCCTCACACTCACTCGCTTGGGATGTTGGTACATGCAACGGGCAAGCTGCTATTGGTGTTATAGCGGATACACTAAACAACGTTAGCATGAATCAATGGTTTCAATAAAACCATAATAGAAAGAAAAAACATCGATTGAAGATAAAGATAACAACATTTCATACTAAAACGTACGGGCTTAATACTTTAAAAAGAAAAAAGAGGTGTGTTACACCCACATAAAATTTACAAAATTTCACCCACTCGCTGACGTGGCAGAGTGCTGATTGGTTGATTTTCTGTAGCCCACATAAAACCAACCAATCAGCACTCTGCCACGTCAGCGAGTGGCTGAAATTTTGTAAACCTTAGGTGGACCTAGTATTTTCCAAGAAAAAATAACACCCCCAAAGAATTTTTATAAGACTACAAGTCTACAACTACCCAAGAAAATGCCGATTACCCAAGCCTTTCAACCCCAAAATTACGGGTTTATGACTCGTTTATTAGATAACACGATATACAATATTTTGTGCAAATAAGATTGATAAGAAAGTAAATGAATGCTATTGCGACACGCATAATTTCTTAAATAATGTGAAACTTTCGTCATCCTCTATTTGGGCCACATTAACATCGTGAATAAAATACGACACGGCAAGCATCACACTGATATGCATTACAATTGTATGGTCGGATCATGTAGTGTCGTCAAGCGATTTAACCCAACATGTATAGGTACCTTGTGCCGAGTGTGATTAACTTCTACACAAATGACAAAGAAGATAAAACATGTCAAGATTGTCTTTCGTAGCAGGATCTTTGGTGACCACCAATTACTAAACCAATTAAAAAAAAAAAAAAAAAAAAGAAAAAAAGAAAAAAAAAAAAGGCAATATTATGTGATAGAAACATGTGAAACAAGGACAGTTGAGTTAATCATAGTCGTGGACCTTTGTTGGGCTGTCAATACCAGTTGGATTGGAGTACAAAATAATCCATAAAATTTGCAATCCAGTTGACATGTTGCAAACATGCAAATATCAAAGATGACTAGATATACATCGAATCTTCAGACTAGTACAAAACAATAATAATGTCACTCTGAATTGTATGAACAACAAACATTTATATGTAGGTTCATCAACCACGACATAGTAATTGTTTACAACTAACCAGTACTACTTATCTATTGGCTCCAAAATACACCAAATTTAAACCCTTAATATTTTTTGACATTTTGTACATATAAATTCTAATCTGTATATACTTTGGTGCATTGTTTTAATGATATCATCTTCTCTATCGTAATTTAGTAGGCCGATCAATGAAAGCTTTGTGAAGTTAAATTATGCGGTCAATCTCAACTAATAACTAAAAGTCATCATAACATGTTCTTATTTTATGGGACCAATTCTTGTGAGAAAGCTAGTTCATATTCAAAATTAGGCCAGACAATCTAGACCTCACGGGTTTTTTTAAATAAGTTTATGTAGAAAAGTGGAAACTTGTAGTCGAGGTTAGTCTAACAAACCCGATGTACCCAACATACTTCATCAACGACTTTGAAAGTAATCAAAGTAGACTCGCGAAGTGTTAAACTAACATTAACGTACAAGTTACTACTTTTTTTTTTATTTTATATAAACTCATTCAGACCCGTAAGGTAGATCGCCACGTCTATTCAAAAGAGGTGTGCAAGATCAGATTTTTCTTTATACTCACTTTGTCTTAAAATATAAATCCACTTTTTTACTTTTAGTTGCTTCAAAATTAATATACACTTCTAATTTCAACAAATCAAAATAATTATAAGTGAATAAGAATAAAATTTTACTAGTGTCTATTTATGTTATTAAACTTTTTTAAAAAATTCAAAATTTTATTGCCAAGTCTATTCAAAAGAGATGTGCAAGGCTAGATTTTTCCATATATAAAATTTGTAAAAAAAATCTAAATTTGTACAGTTTTAGTAGTACTAGTGTTTCAAGGTCTCTTATGGACCACTCATCTAACCACTTGTCACCAATCCAATGGATAACACAAAGTACACACATCCACAAAGTAGGAACCTTCACGCGTCACAATAATCACACCGTCCACTTCACGTGACTCCAAACACCCCATCTCAACCGTTGCCTACGC
This sequence comes from Artemisia annua, assembly GCA_014162995.1. Taxonomy (NCBI): domain Eukaryota; kingdom Viridiplantae; phylum Streptophyta; class Magnoliopsida; order Asterales; family Asteraceae; genus Artemisia; species Artemisia annua. The sequence goes on from LBNU01028996.1 coordinate 68,278, forward strand.
CTTTGGCCCATATCTCTCCACGTGTCCCTTACTTTCCACGTGTCACTTACTTAACGGCTCCTCATCCTTTTATCTCTTTTTTCACATTTTATTATTTTATACAAAATAAAAATCAAATTTTGCATATTCACGTTAGTACGTTACTTTTTTAAATCCAAAAAAACAAAAAAGTCCTCTATATATGCCCCAATATTTCATTCACCTTCACATTTTCATTTCATCAAATCACATTTCAAAAAAACCCATTCACTTAACACTCACACATTATTTCCACATTACAACTTGTCAATATATTTTACTTATCCGATTAACCTGAACAGAAAAAACCTCGTTTATAACTGTTTAATCGATTTTTCTTTATATTTTACCTACAAAAAACCACATATAACCTCATCCGTTTATCTGTTTAGTATTTTTTTATAAATTTTATCTACTAGAAAACGTCGTGTTTTACCAAAAAAACCTCATCCGTTTATCTGTTTAATTACACTAAACATAGTAAAAAAAAAACTCATCCGTTTATCTCTGTTTAAAAAGTAAAAAAAACCTCGTCCGTTTATCTGTTTATTAAAAAACCTTATCCGTTTACCCGTTTAATGGCGATGAGTCTAAACCAGATCGGATCATTTTCCGGCACACCGGTCCCACCAGACTCCGCCATCACCACCACCACCACCGACCCAACCACCACCACCACCTCCGTCACCGCCGTCTGGCGACCACCACCGTCCAACCTCCGCGTCTCCATAAAACCCGGAACCGAAATGGACAACAACAACCGTCTCACACCGTCACCACCGTCGTCTCCGGTCAGTATAGCATGCCAAGCCTTAATGACAGATGCTGACGTGGCATCAACAGAAACAGAACATAGGTTGTTACATAGTCATGAAAACAGTGGTACAGGTGTGCCTGTGTATGTGATGATGCCATTGGACAGTGTGACAATGAGCAATGGGGTGAATAGGCGAAAGGCGATGAATGCGAGTTTAAAGGCGTTGAAGAGCGCGGGAGTTGAGGGGATCATGATGGATGTGTGGTGGGGGTTGGTTGAGAGAGAGGCGCCTGGGGAGTATAATTGGGGTGGGTATAGTGAGTTGCTTGAAATGGCGAAAAAGAACGGGTTGAAAGTTCAGGCTGTTATGTCTTTTCATCAGTGTGGCGGGAATGTCGGTGACTCTTGCACGTAAGTAAGCAGTAGCTGTTTGTTTTATAAAAGTGTTTTTTTAGTTATGTTGTTGTAGGTGTAGGTATAAAGTATGAATTGATATTGTAAGTAGTAATAGGAGATTACTCGATTAGCGTTTAATTAGGAGTTATATGAAACAATTGCTGAGCTGTTAGCGGTAGCTGTTTGTTTTATAAAAGTTATGGGTGTAGGTATGACGTATGAATTGATATAAGAAGTAATAGGAGATTACTCGATTAGCGTTTCATTAGGAGTTATATGAAACAATTGCTCATATTTGTAGCTGTTAGCAATAGCTGTTTGTTTTATAAAAGTGTTTTTAGCTGTGTTGTTGTGGGTGTAGGTGCAAAGGGGGTGTTTGTTTCAGCTTATATAGCGGGCTTATGACTTATTTTGATTTTCAGCTTATGTTTTTATAAACCTAACTTTCTAGCTTATTTTGGGAAATATGGGGTTAGATAAGCTTATTATGTCATACTAAGCTTATCTGAGCTGAAAAGTTTTTAAATAAGGCACAAAAAGTGAGCTGATGAAACATAAGCCGAAAACCAAATAAGCTGTAAGCCCACTATGTAAGCTTAAACAAACACCCCTAAAGTATGAATTGATATGGGAAGTGATAGGAGATTAATCGATTAGCGTTTCATTAGGAGTTATATGAAACAAGCATAGAATTAGAATCTAACCACTTAGGGTGGCCCAAGTGATTAATGTTACTTAAATTTGAGAGGTCTTAAGTAGTTGGTTTGAATACCCTTTGCTGTAGTGGTGCGCTCAAAGCTCGTGGATTAGTTAGACAAAGAGTCGAAAACCGTATATAACAAAAAAAAAGTATAGAATCTCAAAAGCGAGTAAAGGTTAAATGCTCCAAAAAGCTTAGAAAGCTCCTTGCCAAATATAGCTTTTATAACTTGAAAAGCGCTATAATCAGATAATTAGGTTTAATTTGCAATGCTAAACACTGCTTAAATGTTGATAGAAATTTGTTTTGTGATGTAGGATACCTTTGCCAAAGTGGGTGTTGGAGGAGATAAACAATGATCCTGATTTGGCATATACGGATCAGTGGGGAAGGAGGAATAATGAGTATCTTTCGCTTGGTTGTGATACTATTCCATGTCTCAAAGGGAGGACTCCTATTCAGTGTTACTCGGACTATATGCGTTCGTTTAGAGATAAATTTAGTCATCTTCTTGGTGATACCATTGTGGTATGTGCTATTTCTTATCTATATAGTAATACTTAATTGCTAATGGTTGAAAGGTTTAAACTCTAAAGAGCTAATTGGGCAATAAGTTTATAAAGTCTTATTCTTGTATGTTACTTTATCTTGTCAATGCCTATGAGTTGTTTGAGTATAATGTTAATGTGGTCATGTGTGGAATGTTTGTAGGAAATTCAAGTAGGAATGGGACCAGCTGGAGAGCTGAGATATCCATCTTACCCTGAGAAAGACGGAGTGTGGAGATTTCCAGGGATTGGAGCCTTCCAATGTTACGATAAGGTAGATTTAGATATTGCATATGTTCTTATATGTGATTTAGTTGTATGTATGTTGTGGCATCAATGTTTACCATGGTAAATGTGTGTATTGTAGTATATGCTGAGTAGCCTACAAGCTGCAGCTGAGAGCTACGGCAAGCCAGAATGGGGTAGCACAGGTCCCACGGATGCCGGTGAGTACAACAACTGGCCCGAAGACACTAACTTTTTTAAGAAAGAAGGTGGTGGCTGGAACAGCGAGTATGGCGATTTCTTCCTCTCATGGTACTCACAAATGCTGTTAGATCATGGAGAAAGGATACTCTCATCTGCCACTTCTATTTTTGAAAACCGAGGTGTCAAGATCTCAGTCAAGGTTGCGGGTATCCACTGGCATTATGGGACACGGTCCCATGCTCCTGAGCTCACTGCTGGCTACTACAACACTCGTTTCCGAGATGGGTACCTCCCAATTGCAAGAATGTTGGGCCGTCATGGAGCTGTATTCAATTTCACTTGTATTGAGATGCGTGATCATGAGCAGCCTCAGGACGCGCAGTGTGCACCAGAGAAGTTAGTGCAGCAAGTGACAGCGGCGACACAAGAAGCACAGGTGGCACTGGCTGGAGAAAACGCTTTACCAAGATATGACGATTATGCACACGAGCAGATCTTGAAGGCAGCATCACTATCTGATAATGACGAGATGTGTGCGTTTACCTATCTCAGGATGAACCCCGAGTTGTTCCAGCCAGATAACTGGAGGAAGTTTGTGGGGTTTGTGAAGAAAATGAAAGAAGGGAAAGATGTACACAAGTGTTGGGAGCAAGTCGAGAGGGAGGCTGAGCATTTTGTGCACATTACAGAGCCATTGGTGCAGGAAGCTGCAGGTGCTCTTATGCATTAATAACTAGTTATTCGACAATTAAATATTTGGTCTCTACTATCTATACTCGGTATTTTAGGTAGGGTATTAGTAGTAGAGCAGTTGTAATTAGACAGGTATTCACCACTGTAATAAATGGTTGGTTTTTTTATAGATGCCATATACACTTTGTTGTAAAATTTGTGTTTTCCAAAGACTTACAATTTTCCAGTTCTGCACTTTTGGGTCCCTGGTCTTAACCAGGATGCAAATGGTCCGTTTTTCGCAGTTGATCAAAGACAAGTGATTTTTCTCTTTTGATTGCTTACTATCGTTGAATAAGCAACATTATCTAGCACGTAGTGTGTAAGGAACTTTTTATCGCGTCTTGAAGCAAGCAAGTTCTGGATTGTCCTCGATTGACGTGTCGTAAAAGGGTTTGCTTCTAAACTACTCGTTTTTTGTTTTGACCATTTCTGTGATACTTGTTTGTACGTGGTGCTGGACAAAAGTGGCTTAATCAATGAAAAAGCTCTTGCGAGTTGGTTGGTCCTTATTTATCTTCGTGGCAATCTATAGCCTTGGTCCTTTTATGTGATCTCTATAATGCGACAAGCCTGGTCCCAACATATCTTCATCAATCATTTTAGCTATTTTTCAAACTTGACCACTAAACACGACTGAGGTGGCAACATTCAACGTCACAGGCCAATGTTTGATAAATGTATGAGTTAAAAGAAATAATTTAACATGTTGGAAATAAAGATTACTTGACGAGTATCATTATTTACACAAACTATTATCCTATAATTTTTTCAATCTAGTAATGTAAAATAGCGATATGTTTTGGTTGTCTTGTTAATGTGAATGATATCTTTTTTGTTTATGTTTTTTTTTTTTTTTTGAACGGCAAAGTATTTTTTGCTTATGTTACTCGATAAATACTACTATTTGACTGAGATGTATGCGGCTTAATCAAAATATTCTTGTAGTGAGACTAGACTTTCTAGTTAGGAGCGAGTATAAATGTTTTACCACTAGACCATTTTAATCATTTGTGTGAATGTCATGATTATAACTTTGTTTTAAATCGGGTCGACTCAACTATTAAACAAAGAACCAATTCACCCTGTTAAACCGTTAGAACATAAACTGAGAGCTCGACCACATAACTCACATAACCGGTTTTTACAACCCACCATGTCACCAAGTCAAACATATAAGCCCAATTGGGATTCAATTCTAAAACTAATTGATGATAAAATGGGTAACATACCAAACTTATATGTTAACTTTGAGATTATATTTCTATCGATGTGACTGCGCTTCCACACCCAACAATCCTCCCGTACCGTGGGCCTCCCTTTCAACTATAGCCACAATTATGCATTTTTATACTGCTAACCTTTACTATCAAAACAATCAAAATAATGGTGTTTTTTATTTTATTATTATTATTGTTTTTTTTTTGGGATACAACGGGATCCATTATATCATAACAGTTTAAAACCATCAGTTACTATTTAGGGGCTGTTTGTTTCGGCTTATACAGTCGGTTTATGACTCCTTTGGTTTTGAGCTTATGTTTTATAAGCTCAATTTTTATAGCTTATTTTAAAACTTTTAGGCATATATAAGTTTAATCAGGGCCGTCCCATGAATTTATGAAATTTTTTAGGGCCCCGGACGAAATTAAATAGTGAGGCCCTTTGATAAGGAATGCTATATATAAAGTGTCACCATTTATAAGATATAATGCAATTAGTTAGCTAAACGTTCTAATATATTACTTGTTTAAGATACTTTCTCATCTAAATACTTTTTTCTTTGTGAAAAATACGCGTACACATGCATATAATTATTAACGGGTCAAATTTTGAGGCCCTTAAAAATTTTGGGGCCCTGTGTGGTCGCTCACCTTGCACACCCTCAAAGCCGGCCCTGAGTTTAATGTGTCATAATAAGCCTCCATAAGCCAAAAAATTATAAAAAAAAGCCACAAAAAATAGCTTATGAAATACTAGTATAAACCAAAACCAAAACCAAATGAGCCATAAACTGACTATATAAACCGAAACAAACATCCCATTAAAATTCCCAATAAAAACATTTTGGGGTCCAGTCAAAGTGGTTAATTAACCGTTAACAGTTAAACTAGTTGGCGCCAACATTTTACCATCCACTACATTATTCCAGCACCCTCTTCCAACTCCCCCTCAAAAACACACACTATCACTGTGTGTTTATTTCATTTCATATAGTATAATTTTCTCATCCATTACAATACAATACAATCATGGCTCTGAATCTTCACCAATTCCTTTACAATCATTCCCCAAAACCCCCCCTTCTTTTTCGAAACCCTAGCTTCATTTCTGTCAAACCAAGCCAATTTTGCCCTATTTGTTACGCCACCGATATCGAAAAAGGTGTGTCCGAAATCGATATCGAAAAGGAACGGCCTCCTTTCGATATTAACCGTGCTGTCATTCTCGCTGGTTTTGCTTTTGAAGCTTATACTACTCCTACTGTAAGCTTGCTTAATTTTTTACGTTGTTTATCGATATCGTATTGTTTTCGCGTAACTAACTGATGATTTGTGTTGTTTGTTGTTTGTTAGGCGAATATTGGAAAGACTGAGGTGGATGCTGCTGGTTGTCAGACTGTCATTCTTTCCGAGTACGCGTTTTTTTGCGTATTTTAGCTGCTGCTAGTGATTAATCATGTGTTTAGTTCATTTATATGACTCCTTTTGAAGCATGGGGCGNAGGGGCGGGGGAGGGTCCCAGCCCCCCCAAAACTTTCTGGCTCCGCCCCATAACAACCATAAAAAAATATGCTCCTACTAGAAGATGATTGTTTATGCGTCCTAAACAACACCTACAAAAAAGCAATATATACAAACAAGTTTTTTAGTTTATATGTATTTTGTCGTGCCGGTTTGGTTTATATGCTAAAACCAAACCATCGGTTTTCTGCACACCCCTAGCAAAAGGCTTGTGATTTCGTAACTATCTCACTGCCATAGTGTTATAACATCTTTAGAGGGTGTTTATCTGAGCTTTATAAGCTCAAAAGCCGACAAAGGGGGTGTTTGTGTAAGCTTATATTCTGGCTTAAGCTTATGTTTAGTAATTGCTTATGGCTTATATTTTGGCGTAAGCTTATGTTTGTCTAAGCTTAAATAAGCTAATAAGCTGAGTTTGAGTGTTTGGATTAGCATATGACAAATAGGTGGAAAAAGGCTTTAAAGGTTATGTAAGCCACAAAAAAGAGGCTTATCAAAACACCCATATATTAGCTCGTAAGCCTAAGCTTATATGCAATCACTTTTATGGGCTTATTTTTGCAATATAAGCTAATAAGCTCATAAGCCCACTAAAACAGACACACCCAAAATTGAGCTTATGACATTCTTAAGTTCTCAATAAGGCCATCAAATAAACTTAGACAAACACCACTTTAGTTTTTTTGATTGAATTAAGTTGCAATGAATCCTTTTGAAGTCAGTTTAATGGCCAAAAGCTTGTGCTCTCGTAACCATTACGTTAGCATAGTGTTAGCAGGTTGACAAATGAGGTGTTTATTATAGGCATCATTTTTAGCATTGGGCTTAGCATATGGATATAAGTCTCAGTAAACTGAACTCGGTTCAGACAGATAGATAACTTTGTCGAGACTGTTGAAGTTTGGTTTTAACTTGTCAGGTCATTTCTTCGTGAGATTTATGACGGACAGCTGTTTGTAAAGGTTAACAAGGGCTATGATTTTCCTGCCATGGATCCATGGGTAATTACCTCACTTTAAAATATATTTTCCGTTGATAAGGCAGTTAGCTTTTTGGGATAGGGAAACCAGTCTTTGTGTCTGAGATTCGCCTTTCTGTTTTCAGGGAACCAGTGATCCTTATGTGGTGCTGCAATTAGATAGTCAGATTGTTAAAAGCAATATTAAATGGGGGTAAGTAAAAGAGTATTCATTGTCCTTGTAACCGGCTTCTGAAGTAATACAATAAAGTTGTATATGTTTAACTACACATCAGCAACATCAGTACATACATATAACTTAATCAGTTAAGTAATCTTTTGCTTTATATGCTAAATGAGTATTTGAGTTCTGTCAGGACAAAGGAACCAACTTGGAATGAGGAGCTCACATTGTACATCAAGCTTCCACCAACCAATGATCTTCAGGTCGTTAATTTAATGCATTTTTAGTAGATAGTTGTAGTGCCACTCTAATTCTTATTCGTGGATAGCTATTGCTCTCTTCTTTCTTTGGGTCAAATTCTTATCAAATAAAAATCCAGTTTTTTCAGCGTATGTTATTGAGGTTGTGTCACTTGTAACTTTAAGTTAATAGTATAAAAAAACTTCAATTCTAACAGCTTAATCGTGTAGTTTGGGATCCTGATAACTAATTTTGCAAACCAAAGAAGGAGATTTTAATTGGGATACTAATTGGCGTCTTGTTTATGTGACATGACTGCTGCACTTCAGGTTGCAGCTTGGGATGCAAATCTTGTGACCCCTCATAAACGTATGGGAAATTCCAGCGTTAGTTTGGAGCCCATTTGTGATGGTAAGTTTCTTCTTTATATCTTTACTTTTTGGATACTTTTTGCCACTAAACTGTGCATCAGAAGTTTCTAGGTGAGTCAAATCTGTTATTGCTTTATTTTTCATGCCATGGCATGGAGACTTTCCCTAGTACAAAAAATACGACCAAAACGTCAAATTAATGAAGTTCCCACAGGATTTCCCATTTGCCTTGATGTTATTAAGTAATTATTGAAGAATATATGCATTGAGATAATTCTGAAATTGAGAAGAAAAATCATTTCACAATATAAGATATTATCTTATGGACTACAGAAATCTGCTTTTAGCGTCTCTAAACCATAGAACCATTATCACCAGGAAATTCACATGAGGTGCTAGTTGAATTGGAGGGAATGGGAGGTGGTGGAAAAGTACAGCTAGAGGTATGTTCCTGTGATACTATTTGCTTAACGTTTTATTCTGTCAAGCATTTTACTACTTTTTAATCTTATAAACAAAAAACAAGAGTAGCTATTTTAAAAATGTAAGCCCCCCCCCCCCCATAAGCCAGCCCTTATAAACCCTTTTTCGAAATAGTAACCAACCAACCAACCAACAAAGTTATATACCTCTGAGCATCCCTTGGCAATATGTGCAAGTGCAACAAGAGCGGCATGACGTTTGCGCCAGTCGGGCGAAGCCAAATACGCAGCCAACTGCTCAGACACAACCGGAAATATAATATCCCTCGCCCCCAACGCAATACCCAACGTATCCAAACACTGCAGCACACAACAGCCATAAGTACTACTACTACTCGACTCCTCCTCATCATCAGCCGAATGCCACGTGGCTTCATCTTTGATACCCGATAAAATCCTCATATAAACTGCAAACACGTCACTATAAAACTGCCGTTGGTCGCTAAAAGGGAATAATAAAGCAAACTCCGCGAATTCGGCCAAAGACTCAACTCATCCTCACTTTCATCCGATTCTTGGATCTCAAATTGTTGGTTATCCATTGATGACGTCAGCTCTGTGTGTGTGTGTGTAATTAGTTAGGGTTTATACTTTTGGATAATGAGCTTATTTGTCGAGCTTATGAGCTTTTATTAATAAGCTCATTTTTAGCGGCTTATGACTTATTTCAAGTCATAAGCTGAATATGATAAGCCGAGCTTATTGGATTTTTGAAAATCTATAATAAAAGCTTATGAGCTCGACAAATAAGCTCATTATACAAACAAACAAACAAACAAACAAAAGCCGATAATCAAATAGAAGTAAATGAATAACATATTCAATTGAAAATAGTACCTAAGGTTAGGGTTTATTGAATAATAAACTTTATTAATAAATAAAAATTGAAATTAAAAAAAGTGGACTTACGAAGAATAGTGTGTGTGATTTGAACGGTGTTTCTTTTTTACTTAATGGGGAAAGATAGTGGAACCCACTAATTTAATATTATTATTTTGTTAAAAGAGACCCACTTTTTCCACTAATGGGTCTATATCCCCAAGGCAAAAAATTTAAGCCCCTCCCCAATAAGATGTTCATATAGGCAGAGGCGGTACCACAATGGGGGCAGTGTGGGCAGCTGCCCCCGCAAAGTTCACTCGAGTAATGTCAATTGATAAGAGAATTTCATTTTGCCCCCGATTTTTAAATAGTATAACTGTGAAAATTTATCCAAGTCGCATCATAGTCAAGTGGTTAAGGACATTTGACTTTCGTTGAGATATAATGTTCGATTCTTGTGCTACTCTATACTTTTGTAAATTTTTCGTTATCCGACTTTTCATTTTTCTTCAACTACTTGTTTTAATATCGATCAGAAAAAGCAAGTACGTGTTAAATATTGTGCATATCATCATCAATTCTTAGTTTTGGTTCTCGCATGCAAACAAATACGGAAAAATTCACTTTCATTCAAAGTAAAATCGATTTCATTATAGCAACAAAGGTCGAGTTACCGACATGACCCAACTGGCACCCACTTTCAACTTTTGCCCCCTCTTAAATGTTTTTCTGGTACCGCCCCTGCATATAGGTGTGGGCTCCACACATCCTCTTAGCTAAGAAAAAAAAGAAACAGTTTGTAAATCTTAAACACGCAATAACAATAAAAATGTTTATGAGCTGAACATGTAACTTTTAAGAATAGCCGAAACTTCATTGTTAGTTTTCTAGGTTACTTTAGAGATGTACATGCAGTTTATTTATATTCAAGTTAAATTATTTGAGACACGTAGAATACTACGGAGTATATAACAAAAGCTATTTGAAAAATTACTTATACATTTTGTATCATTCATTCATTATCAGAAAAGTACAACGGCTTATTAAATTAGGTTACATTGTTTTAGTTCCTTTTCTTTGTCTTCAATCTTCTCCTGCATCCCATAGATCTTGTTATTATATGGTATACCGATGTTCAGGAAAAGTACCTTGGAATCATATTTGAGGAAATCAATACTTAGGTAACAGCCAATAGCATCATTGATGTCCCATTTTTTGCACACCATGGCAACAATGGGGACTGTTACATTAAGATCAAGTTGATCAATAAACACTTGGGATTCAGCCTGCACAACTGCTTTTGACATGGTATATGCTTTTATTAGATAACACGATATACAATATTTTGTGCAAATAAGATTGATAAGAAAGTAAATGAATGCTATTGCGACACGCATAATCTCTTATATAATAAAACAAAACCCCTAGTGGGTACTTTGTCATTTTGAAAAAAAAAAAAGAATATTTCCTTATTAGGTAATATGTTAATTATTATTTAATTTATAAGTTTTTAAATTCGTTCTGTTGATATACTATACAAGTAGAAGATAAATACAAAAAATATAGATAAGATTTAAATGATTATCTTTAATCATAAAAAACTACAATTAAAAATCATAAATCAAACAAAATAAAAATTAAATTATTTGTTTTTTAATAAATAAAAATATATCATTCAAAATTTTTTTAAAAAAACCCGCGCGTGCGCGGACATTATAACTAGTTTCTTAAATAATGTGAAACTTTCGTCATCCTCTATTTGGGCCACATTAACATCGTGAATAAAATACGACACGACAAGCATCACAGATATGCATTACAATTGTATGGTCGGATCATGTAGTGTCGTCAAGCGATTTAACCCAACATGTATAGGTACCTTGTGCCGAGTGTGATTAACTTCTACACAGATGACAAAGAAGATAAAACATATCAAGACTGTCTTTCTTAGCAGGATCTTTGGTGACCACAAATTACTAATCCAATTAACAACAACAAAAAAAAAAAAAAAAAAAAAAAAAAAAAAAAAAAAAAAAAAAAAAAAAAAAAAAAAAAAAAAAAAAAAAAAAAAAAAAAAAAAAAAAAAAAAAAAAA
>LBNU01028996.1:79791-97322 GCA_014162995.1 Artemisia annua
GTGGCCGAGAAAATCATATATGATGTATCATATATGATATATCATATCATATATATATCATATCATATATGATATATCATATATGATATTGATATTACATATCATATATGATATATCATATATGATATATCATATATGATATGTAATATCATATATGATATATCATATATGATTTTCTCGGCCACGAAAAAAAACGTGAAAAAAACGAAAAAAAAAATTTTGTCGAAAATATATCAAAGTGCCTATCTATAGAAAGATAATTAAATGCTCGTCGTAACGGTATATTTTTTTTCGCTTAACGATTAACGGTTTGAAAGATATTAATATTTGAAAAAAGGGGATGAAAGTGGGTTTTTTAAATTGTTGGGATTAATCTCATCCATTAGATCAAATAAAGATGGAGGGAAGATGTATGGTGGAGATTAGTCCCTTGGTATGTAAAAAAAGTTTGGTCCTCAAATGATCTTATATCATTTGTATATACTTTGGTGCATTGTTTTAATGATATCATCTTCTCTATCGTAATTTAGTAGGCCGATCAATGAAAGCTTTGTGAAGTTAAATTATGCGGTCAATCTCAACTAATAACTAAAAGTCATCATAACATGTTCTTATTTTATGGGACCAATTCTTGTGAGAAAGCTAGTTCATATTTAAAATTAGGCCAGACAATCTAGACCTCACGGGTTTTTTTAAATAAGTTTATGTAGAAAAGTGGAAACTTGTAGTCGAGGTTAGTCTAACAAACCCGATGTACCCAACATACTTCATCAGCGACTTTGAAAGTAATCAAAGTAGACTCGCGAAGTGTTAAACTAACATTAACTTACAAGTTACTACTTTTTTTTTTTATATAAACTCATTCAGACCCGTAAGTTAGATCGCCACGTCTATTCAAAAGAGGTGTGCAAGATCAGATTTTTCTTTATACTCACTTTGTCTTAAAATATAAATCCACTTTTTTACTTTTAGTTGTTTCAAAATTAATATACACTTCTAATTTCAACAAATCAAAATAATTATAAGTGAATAAGAATAAAATTTTACTAGTGTCTATTTATGTTATTAAACTTTTTTAAAAAATTCAAAATTTTATTGCCAAGTCTATTCAAAAGAGATGTGCAAAGGCTAGATTTTTCCATATATAAAATTTTTTAAAAAATTATAAATTTGTACAATTTTAGTTAGGTCTGTAAACGAACCGGACGAACACGAACGGAACCTTGTTCGTGTTCATTCATTTAATTTTAACCGGACAAATAAACGGACACGGACGCTTAAACGGACGAATTTTCTTGTTCATGTTCGTTTATTAATAAAATGAGTTGTTCATGTTCGTTTATGTTCGTTCATTAAGAAACTAAACGAACGCTAAACGAACATGAACGATCGAACATAAATGAAAAAAGACAAACAAACATAAACTTTATTGAATTCTTCATAATATATTGTTTTATAAGTGTTGTTTTGTTTAAACAAACTAATTTTTAAAATTATAAATTTAAAAGATATGATATATGAACATAAATAGATAAATAAACATAAACGAATGTTAACGAACGCATAATCGGACGTTCACGAACATAAATGAACGAACGGGACTTTTGTTCATGTTCGTTTATTTAACTAAACGAACGTAAAATATTGTTCATGTTCGTTTATTTAATAAACGAACGAACATAAACGAACTTTTTACCCAACGATTCATGAAATGTTCACTGAACGTTCAGTTCGTTTACAGCCCTAATTTTAGTAGTACTAGTGTTTCAAGGTCTCTTATGGACCACTCATCTAACCACTTGTCGCCAATCCAATGGATAACACAAAGTACACACATCCACAAAGTAGGAACCTTCACGCGTCACAATAATCACACCGTCCACTTCACGTGACTCCAAACACTCCATCTCAACCGTCGCCTTCGCCTTTGGCCCATATCTCTCCACGTGTCCCTTACTTTCCACGTGTCACTTACTTAACGGCTCCTCATCCTTTTATCTCTTTTTTCACATTTCATTATTTTATAAAAAAATCAAAATCAAATTTTGCATATTCACGTTACCTTTTTTAAATCCAAAAAAACAAAAAAGTCCTCTATATATACCCCAATATTTCATTCACCTTCACATTTTCATTTCATCAAATCTCATTTCAAAAAAACCCCTTCACTTAACACTCACACATTATTTCCACATTACAACTTGTCAATATATTTTACTTATCGATTAACCTGAACAGAAAAAACCTCGTTTATAACTGTTTAATCGATTTTTCTTTATATTTTACCTACAAAAAACCACATATAACCTCGTCCGTTTATCTGTTTTGTATTTTTTTTATAAATTTTATCTACTAAAAACGTCGTATTTTACCAAAAAAACCTCATCCGTTTATCTGTTTAATTACATTAAACATAGTAAAAAAAAACCTCATCCGTTTATCAGTTTAAAAAGTAAAAAAAACCTCATCCGTTTATCTGTTTATTAAAAAACCTCATCCGTTTACCCGTTTAATGGCGATGAGTCTAAACCAGATCGGATCATTTTCCGGCACACCGGTCCCACCAGACTCCGGCATAACCACCACCGCCACCGACCCAACCACCACCACCACCTCCGTCACCGCCGTCTGGCGACCACCACCGTCCAACCTCCGCGTCTCCATAAAACCCGGAACCGAAATGGACAACAACAACCGTCTCACACCGTCACCACCGTCGTCTCCGGTCAGTATAGCATGCCAAGCCTTAATGACAACAGATGCTGACGTGGCAGCAACAGAAACAGAACACAGGTTGTTACATAGTCATGAAAACAGTGGTACAGGTGTGCCTGTGTATGTGATGATGCCATTGGACAGTGTGACAATGAGCAATGGAGTGAATAGGCGAAAGGCGATGAATGCGAGTTTAAAGGCGTTGAAGAGCGCGGGAGTTGAGGGGATCATGATGGATGTGTGGTGGGGGTTGGTTGAGAGAGAGGCGCCTGGGGAGTATAATTGGGGTGGGTATAGTGAGTTGCTTGAAATGGCGAAAAAGAACGGGTTGAAAGTTCAGGCTGTTATGTCTTTTCATCAGTGTGGCGGGAATGTCGGTGACTCTTGCACGTAAGCAGTAGCTGTTTGTTTTATAAAAGTGTTTTTAGTTATGTTGTTGTAGGTGTAGGTATAAAGTACTCGATTAGCATTTCAATAGGAGTAGTCTTGCGCGTAAGTTTGCTGTAGGTGTTAGCTGTAGTTGTTTGTTTTATAAAAGCGTTTTTAGCTATGTTGTTGTGGGTTTAGGTATAACCGGGTGTTCGTTTAAGTTTATATAGCGGGCTTCTTATTGCTTATTTGGTTTTCGGCTACCAAACTTTTTGGCTTATTTTGGGAAATATGGGGTTCTATAAGCTTATCATGTCATAATAAGCTTACGTAAGCTGAAAAGTTTTGAAATAAGCCACAGAAAGTGAGCTTATAAGAGAAGCCGAAAACCAAATAAGCTATAAGCCCGCTATATAATCTTAAACAAACACCCCCAAAGTATGAATTGATATGGAAAGTAATAGGAGATTAATCGATTAGCGTTTCATTAGGAGTTATATGAATGATATGAAACAAGCATAAGTTCTAACCACTTAGGGTGGCCAAGTGATTAATGTTTGAATACCGCTAAATTTGAGAATTCTTGTGTAGTTAGTTTGAATACCGCTTTGTGTAAACAAGAACAACTCTGAAGTGGCCCTAAAAGGGAGGGCTTTACTTGTAAGTCACTGTGGTGGGCTAGTTAGACAAAGAGTCGAAAACCATATATAACAAAAGAAAAGTATAGAATCTTAAAAGTGAGTAAAAGGTAAATGCTCCAAAAAGCTCATAAAGCTCCGTATCAAACATAGTTTTATAACTTGAAAAGCGTGATAATTAGATGATTAGGCTTAATTCTCAATGCTGAACACTGCTTAAATGTTGATAAAAGTTTGTTTCTTTTTGTAGGATACCTTTGCCAAAGTGGGTGTTGGAGGAGATAAACAATGATCCTGATTTGGCATATACGGATCAGTGGGGAAGGAGGAATAATGAGTATCTTTCGCTTGGTTGTGATACTATTCCATGTCTCAAAGGGAGGACTCCTATTCAATGTTACTCGGACTACATGCGTGCGTTTAGAGATACATTTAGTCATCTTCTCGGCGATACCATTGTGGTATGTGTTATTTCTTATCTATTTAGTACTTAATTGCTACCAGTTCAATGGTTTAAACTTGAAAAGCTAATTAGGCAATAAGTTTATAAAGTCTTATTCTTGTATGTTACTGTAACTTGTCAAGGCCTATGAGTTGTTTGAGTTATTAAGTTAATGTGGTCATGTGTGGAATGTTTGTAGGAAATTCAAGTAGGAATGGGACCAGCTGGAGAGCTTAGATACCCATCTTACCCTGAGAAAGACGGAGTGTGGAGATTCCCAGGGATTGGAGCCTTCCAATGTTACGATAAGGTAGATTTAGACATTGCATATGTTCTTATATGTGATTTAGTTGTAGGTATGTTGTGGCATCAATGTTTACCATGGTAAATGTGTGTATTGTAGTATATGCTGAGTAGCCTACAAGCTGCAGCTGAGAGCTATGGCAAGCCAGAATGGGGTAGCACGGGTCCAACAGATGCTGGCGAGTACAACAACTGGCCTGAAGACACCAACTTCTTCAAGAAAGAATGTGGTGGCTGGAACAGTGAGTATGGCGATTTCTTCCTCTCATGGTACTCTCAAATGCTGTTAGATCATGGAGAAAGGATACTGTCATCTGCCACTTCTATTTTTGAAAACCGAGGTGTCAAGATATCAGTCAAGGTTGCGGGTATCCACTGGCATTACGGGACACGATCCCACGCTCCTGAGCTCACTGCAGGATACTANGTAAGCAGTAGCTGTTTGTTTTATAAAAGTGTTTTTTTAGTTATGTTGTTGTAGGTGTAGGTATAAAGTATGAATTGATATTGTAAGTAGTAATAGGAGATTACTCGATTAGCGTTTAATTAGGAGTTATATGAAACAATTGCTGAGCTGTTAGCGGTAGCTGTTTGTTTTATAAAAGTTATGGGTGTAGGTATGACGTATGAATTGATATAAGAAGTAATAGGAGATTACTCGATTAGCGTTTCATTAGGAGTTATATGAAACAATTGCTCATATTTGTAGCTGTTAGCAATAGCTGTTTGTTTTATAAAAGTGTTTTTAGCTGTGTTGTTGTGGGTGTAGGTGCAAAGGGGGTGTTTGTTTCAGCTTATATAGCGGGCTTATGACTTATTTTGATTTTCAGCTTATGTTTTTATAAACCTAACTTTCTAGCTTATTTTGGGAAATATGGGGTTAGATAAGCTTATTATGTCATACTAAGCTTATCTGAGCTGAAAAGTTTTTAAATAAGGCACAAAAAGTGAGCTGATGAAACATAAGCCGAAAACCAAATAAGCTGTAAGCCCACTATGTAAGCTTAAACAAACACCCCTAAAGTATGAATTGATATGGGAAGTGATAGGAGATTAATCGATTAGCGTTTCATTAGGAGTTATATGAAACAAGCATAGAATTAGAATCTAACCACTTAGGGTGGCCCAAGTGATTAATGTTACTTAAATTTGAGAGGTCTTAAGTAGTTGGTTTGAATACCCTTTGCTGTAGTGGTGCGCTCAAAGCTCGTGGATTAGTTAGACAAAGAGTCGAAAACCGTATATAACAAAAAAAAAGTATAGAATCTCAAAAGCGAGTAAAGGTTAAATGCTCCAAAAAGCTTAGAAAGCTCCTTGCCAAATATAGCTTTTATAACTTGAAAAGCGCTATAATCAGATAATTAGGTTTAATTTGCAATGCTAAACACTGCTTAAATGTTGATAGAAATTTGTTTTGTGATGTAGGATACCTTTGCCAAAGTGGGTGTTGGAGGAGATAAACAATGATCCTGATTTGGCATATACGGATCAGTGGGGAAGGAGGAATAATGAGTATCTTTCGCTTGGTTGTGATACTATTCCATGTCTCAAAGGGAGGACTCCTATTCAGTGTTACTCGGACTATATGCGTTCGTTTAGAGATAAATTTAGTCATCTTCTTGGTGATACCATTGTGGTATGTGCTATTTCTTATCTATATAGTAATACTTAATTGCTAATGGTTGAAAGGTTTAAACTCTAAAGAGCTAATTGGGCAATAAGTTTATAAAGTCTTATTCTTGTATGTTACTTTATCTTGTCAATGCCTATGAGTTGTTTGAGTATAATGTTAATGTGGTCATGTGTGGAATGTTTGTAGGAAATTCAAGTAGGAATGGGACCAGCTGGAGAGCTGAGATATCCATCTTACCCTGAGAAAGACGGAGTGTGGAGATTTCCAGGGATTGGAGCCTTCCAATGTTACGATAAGGTAGATTTAGATATTGCATATGTTCTTATATGTGATTTAGTTGTATGTATGTTGTGGCATCAATGTTTACCATGGTAAATGTGTGTATTGTAGTATATGCTGAGTAGCCTACAAGCTGCAGCTGAGAGCTACGGCAAGCCAGAATGGGGTAGCACAGGTCCCACGGATGCCGGTGAGTACAACAACTGGCCCGAAGACACTAACTTTTTTAAGAAAGAAGGTGGTGGCTGGAACAGCGAGTATGGCGATTTCTTCCTCTCATGGTACTCACAAATGCTGTTAGATCATGGAGAAAGGATACTCTCATCTGCCACTTCTATTTTTGAAAACCGAGGTGTCAAGATCTCAGTCAAGGTTGCGGGTATCCACTGGCATTATGGGACACGGTCCCATGCTCCTGAGCTCACTGCTGGCTACTACAACACCCGTTTCCGAGATGGGTACCTCCCAATTGCAAGAATGTTGGGCCGTCATGGAGCTGTATTCAATTTCACTTGTATTGAGATGCGTGATCATGAGCAGCCTCAGGACGCGCAGTGTGCACCAGAGAAGTTAGTGCAGCAAGTGACAGCGGCGACACAAGAAGCACAGGTGGCACTGGCTGGAGAAAACGCTTTACCAAGATATGACGATTATGCACACGAGCAGATCTTGAAGGCAGCATCACTATCTGATAATGACGAGATGTGTGCGTTTACATATCTCAGGATGAACCCCGACTTGTTCCAGCCGGATAATTGGAGGAAGTTTGTGGGATTTGTGAAGAAAATGAAAGAAGGGAAAGACGTGCACAAGTGCTGGGAGCAAGTCGAGAGGGAGGCTGAGCATTTTGTGCACATTACAGAGCCATTGGTGCAGGAAGCTGCAGGTGCTCTTATGCATTAATGACTAGTTATTCGATGATTAAATATTTGGTCTCTACTATCTATACTCGGTATTTTAGGTAGGGTATTAGTAGTAGAGCAGTTGTAATTAGACAGGTATTCAGCACTGTAATAAATGGTTGGTTTTTTTATAGATGCCATATACACTTTGTTGTAAAATTTGTGTTTTCCAAAGACTTATAATTTTCCAGTTCTGCACTTTTGGGTCCCTGGTCTTAACCAGGATGCAAATGGTCCGTTTTTCGCAGTTGATCAAAGACAAGTGATTTTTCTCTTTTGATTGCTTACTATCGTTGAATAAGCAACATTATCTAGCACTTAGCGTGTAAGCATCTTTTTATCGTTTCATGAAGCAAGCAAGTTCTGGATTGTCCTCAATTGGACGTGTCGTAAAAGGGTTTGCTTCTAAACTACTCGTTTTTTGTTTTGACCATTTCTGTGATACTGGACAAAAGTGACTTAATCGAGGAAAAAGCTCTGGCGAGTTGGTTGGTCCTTATTAATCTTCGTGGCAATCTATAGCCTTGGTCCTTTTATGTGATCTCTATAATGTGACAAGTCTGGTCCCAACATATCTTCATCAATCATTTTAGCTATTTTTCAAACTTGACCATATGTTGAGTTAATTCAAAATTCTAGAGGATAATTTCACGACATTTTTGAAATACTTATTATGTGGTGACCAACTAAGTTGCTATATACTTAACTGTTTTTGAAATTCAAGGTCTATGTTTGGGTTGTCTTATTTTGCATCTGTTTGAGTCAAATGTAGTTTATTGTTTTTTCGTTGGGATGTAGTTTGTGTATGTAATGGAACGAGGAGGATGTACCCGCCGCGTTGCGGTGGTGTATCTCCCGTTTTTGTAAGATGGTGTTCCATTTTATTTAGAAAACCTCGCTGTTTGCAGCAGTTTAATTTTTTGGTCGTTGAATATTTAGATGCCATTAGAATGACTCTACATGACTTAGTTTATGTTATACGCTACAACAATTCTAGGCTAGTATTATTTTTATTTCTAGGCAGGGAAACTACTTTTATTTTATACATGAACATGGTATTATTTTATACGTACAATTGTTGCTCAATACTAGGTATTATTTTATTTATAGGTAGGGAAAGTACAATTATTTTATACGTGAAGATGGTATTATTTTATAGGTCTCGGATTTCGGTCCGTCAAGAATTGTAATATACAGATAATAAGATGTAAGTTTCACTTACATCCTATTTAATTAACTGTTTTGTGAAGTAAGCTATTCACTTTGTTAAACAAGGTAACGAGTGCATTAAACTACCACAAAACATGAAAAACTATCATCTAATTTTCTCAAAGGAGTAAGCAATTGTTGTAAACATATAGGCAACGATATATTGTCTATCACACTATTGTAATGGGAGTGTGCATCAACCTATTTTTCAACTTTGTGGGCTTATTCTAATTACAAATCATTAAGATAACGAATTTTATTGAGTCGGCATGATCTTTACTTGATACGCTCATGAGACAAAGTAATTTTTTTTTTTTTTTTTTTTTTTTTTTTTTTTAATACACACAGTGTCATTTAATAACACCGAATGTCATATAACATCTCATACGAGTGCCATGATCAGAGTTATTGGCAACGTCATCTAGACGACACTGCCTTTTAATGTGTGTTTTGGATGCATTCAATATTATACTCGCTTTTTATGTCTATCAGGAAAAATAACCCGAATTGAACAAGTTATCTAACCTTTTACTATTTAAAATTCCCAATAACATTTAAAAAGGAAGTAAAATAAATGATAAGAAATTGAAAATTGTGTTTTTTTAAACAAAAACGAAATGATATGAAAATAACATCGCTCATGACTTGTATTGTAGTCGGCCCGGAATGCCTATGTACTCTAATGCTAATGTCTTATTCCTTAATTCATTTTTTATTTGCCGCGCCAGCAAGATAGGGCTCAGCCAAAGCGATACTAAGCAAGAAATTAATATTTTTCTTCAAAAAAATTTCGCGCTAAATATGCACGAAGTTGGACAGAAACAAAACTACACTCAAACTATTGAGTATATATTATATAACGACCGATATAAACTCATATTTATTTTTTACTTTTTTTACTTTCTCAACTCAAGAATATAACATTTTTTTTTCCTTACAACTCAAAAACGTTAACTTTTTTTTTTTTTTTTTTTTTTTTTTTTTTATTATTATTTTTATTTTTTTACCATCATATTTCTGTTCCACTTACAAAACTTAAATAACTTGAGAGAACAATAAAAGTGTTAATTAACCGTTAACAGTTAAACTAGTTGGCGCCAACATTTTACCATCCACTACATTATTCCAGCACCCTCTTCCAACTCCCCCTCAAAACACACACTATCACTGTGTGTTTATTTCATTTCATATAGCATAATTTCCTTATCCATTACAATACAATACAATACAATCATGCCTCTGAATCTTCACCAATTCCTTTACAATCATTCCCCAAAATCCCCCCTTCTTTTTCGAAACCCTAGCTTCATTTCTGTTAAACCAAACCAGTTTTGCCCAATTTGTTACGCCACTAGCTCGTCTTCCGATATCGAAAAGGTTTCGCTGAATGAGGAGATTGAACAACGGCCTCCTTTTGATATTAACCGTGCTGTGATTCTCGCTGGTTTTGCTTTTGAAGCTTACACTACTCCTACTGTATGCTAGCTTAATTTCTTACGTTGTTTATAGATATCGTATTGTTTTCGCGTAACTAACTGATGATTTGTTTGTTGTTTATTGTTTGTTAGGCGAATATTGGAAAGACTGAGGTGGATGCTGCTGGTTGTCAGACTGTCATTCTTTCCGAGTACGCGTTTTTTTGCGTATTTTAGCTGCTGCTAGTGATTAATCATGTGTTNCCCATTGGCGGACCTATTAAGGGGCAGGGGAGGGTCCCGGCCCCCCCAAAATTTGCGGCACGTAGTGTAAATATTATAGGTATTAGGGGTAATTTAGTTGAGGTTACAAACAAATCTCCGATTCGGCCCCTCCAAAATAAATTCGACCCCCTCGAAAAAAATGTTCAAGTTCTGTCACCTTAGCGAAAAAAGTGTAGTGTAAATTTTCTAAAATATTTGGCTTTTTTGTAATTTGCCCTCCCCCTAAGAACCAATTTGTAGTGTAGTTTCTAAAATTTATCAAAGTGAGCAAAACTTTCTGGCTCCGCCACATAACAACCATAAAAAAATATGCTCCTACTAGAAGATGATTGTTTATGCGTCCTAAACAACACCTACAAAAAAGCAATATATAGAAAAAGTTTTTAGATTATATGTATTTTGTCGGGCCGGTTTGGTGTATATGCTAAGACCAAACCATCGGTTTTCTGGTTTTCTGCACACCCCTAGCAAAAGGCTTGTGATTTCGTAACTATGTCACTGCCATAGTGTTATAACATCTTTAGAGGGTGTTTATCTGAGCTTTATAAGCTCAAAAGCCGACAAAGGGGGTGTTTGTGTAAGCTTATATTCTGGCTTAAGCTTATGTTCAGTAATTGTCTATGGCTTATATTTTGGCGTGATTTTATGTTTGTCTAAGCTTAAATAAGCTAATAAGCCAAGGTTGAGTGTGTGGATTAGCATATGACAAAAAGGTTGAAAAAAGGCTAAAAAGGTTATGTAAGCTCATAAGCCACAAAAAAGAGGCTTATCAAAACACCCTTATATAAGCTCATAAGCCTAAGCGTATATGCAATCACTTTTATGGGCTTATTTTTGCAATATAAGCTAATAAGCTCATAAGCCCACTAAAACAGACACCCCCAAAATTGAGCTTATGAACTTCTTAAGTTCTCATCAAACAAGCATAGACAAACACCACTTTAGTTTTTTTGATTGAATTAAGTTGCAATGAATCCTTTTGAAGTCAGTTTAATGGCCAAAAGCTTGTGCTCTCGTAACCATTACGTTAGCATAGTGTTAGCAGGTTGACAAATGAGGTGTTTATTATAGGCATCATTTTTAGCATTGGGCTTAGCATATGGATATATGTCTCAGTATACTGAACTCGGTTCAGACAGATAGATAACTTTGTCGAGACTGTTGAAGTTTGGTTTTAACTTGTCAGGTCATTTCTTCGTGAGATTTATGACGGACAGCTGTTTGTAAAGGTTAACAAGGGCTATGATTTTCCTGCCATGGATCCATGGGTAATTACCTCGCTTTAAAATATATTTTCCGTTGATAATCAGTTAGCTTTTTGGGATCGGGAAAACAGTCTTTGGGTCTGACATTCACCTTTCTGCTTTCAGGGAACCAGTGATCCTTATGTGGTGCTGCAATTGGATAGTCAGATTGTTAAAAGCAATATTAAATGGGGGTAAGTAAAAGAGTATTCATTGTCCTTGTAACCGGCTTCTGAAGTAATACGATAAAGTTATATATGTTTTACTACACATCAGCAACATCAGTACATACATATAACTTAATCAGGTGCTTTATATGCTAAATGAGTATTTGAGTTCTGTCAGGACAAAGGAACCAACTTGGAATGAGGAACTCACGTTGTACATCAAGCTTCCACCAACCAATGATCTTCAGGTCGTTAATTTAATGCATTTTTAGTAGATAGTTATAGTGCCACTCTAATTCTTATTCGTAGATAGCTATTGCACTCTTCTTTCTTTGGGTCAAATTCTTATCAAATGAAAATCCAGTTTTTTCAGCGTATGTTATTGAGGTTGTGTCACTTGTAACTTTAAGTTAAAATAAAATAATTTCAATTCTAGCAGCTTAATCGTGTAGTTTGGGATCCTGATAACTAATTTTGCAAACCAAAGAAGGAGATTTTAATTGGAATACTAATTGGCGTCTTGTTTATGTGACATGACTGCTGCACTTCAGGTTGCAGCTTGGGATGCAAATCTTGTGACCCCTCATAAACGTATGGGAAATTCCAGCGTTAGTTTGGAGCCCATTTGTGATGGTAAGTTTCTTCTTTATATCTTTACTTTTTGGATACTTTTTGCCACGAAACCGTGCATCAGAAGTTTCTACATGAGTCAACACTATTATTGCTTTATTTTTCATGCCATGGAATCATGTTCATCAGGAAATTCACATGAGGTGCTTGTTGAATTGGAGGGAATGGGAGGTGGTGGAAAAGTACAGCTAGAGGTATGTTCCTGTGATAGGGGGAGGTATATATGTTTGTTTCTCAGAAACATTAACGGACATTCTAAATTGCGTTCAGGTTAGATATAAGAGCTTTGAAACAATTGAGGAAGAAAAGAACTGGTGGAGGTTACCCTTTGTAGGAGAATTTCTTCGAAACAATGATTTTGAGTCTACTTTAAGAAAACTTGTTGGGTCACAACCTGTGCAAGCACGTCAGTTTGTTGAGTATGCTTTCGGCCAGTTAAAGTCAATAAATGATGCATACATCCAGCAAGATGGATCTTCAAATGGGGAGGATTGCGATTCAGAAGATTCCATAATATCTATGAATTCCGAGACTGAATCAGAAACGGTACAGACCGACAGTTCTCCAGAACTTTCTCTAGAATCTGAAAGCAACCAAAAAGACGTCAGCTCACAATCCGACAAAGATTTTTGGAAGAATTTTGGTGATACCATTAATCAGAATGTTGTCCAGCGACTCGGTCTTCCTGCTCCTGAAAATATTAAGTGGGAAGGATTTGATTTATTAAGCACAATAGGACTTCATTCACAAACGATTGCAGAAGCAGGTTATATAGAATCTGGGCTTGCAACTCCAAGCGGTCAGGATGCTGTTAAAGATAAAGAAACAACGGACACTTCAGCTATAAGCACAATTCAATCGTCATTACCTGATATTAAGAAAGCCACACAAGATTTGCTGAAACAAACGGATTCTATTTTTGGAGCTTTGATGGTTTTGAATGCTACAGTTACTGAGTTGGCAAAAGATGGTAGCATTATAGTGAAGGGTGATGATACCAAGGCGGATATTAAGGAAGAGAATGATTCCGAAAGCTCAATAAGCAAAACAGTATTGGATGAGAAAAAAGCCGAGGAGATGAGAACATTATTTTCAACAGCTGAGAGTGCAATGGAGGCTTGGGCGATGTTAGCCACTTCATTGGGCCACCCGAGTTTCATAAAATCAGAGTTTGAAAAGATATGTTTCTTGGATAACCCAGTGACTGATACGCAGGTCAATCTAATTTCCATTTGTTTCCAAGACTGTTTTGTGAACAAATGACTTACAGCGTGAACTGTAGGTGGCAATCTGGCGTGATTCATTTCGTAAAAGATTAGTTGTTGCCTTCAGGGGAACAGAACAAGTAGGTTAATCCCTGTCTATTTATGTGAAAATTTAGAATGGTATCTATTGGTTAAATCATGATTTTGTGGCTGATTTAGGTTAGATGGAAGGACTTGAGAACTGATTTAATGCTGGCTCCTACCGGGTAATTGTACATTGCCACCTAAAAGTTGACGTGTACGATCTTTTTTCTTTTTAAAAATTTCTTGCTGAACTTATGTAGGCTAAACCCGGAGAGAATTGGTGGTGATTTTAAGGAAGAAATTCAGGTATCAACGTATAGTATGTTACTGTATTTTTCTTATGATGACAGTACACCTTCACATATCCTTATCACATGATGTTATGTTGCTCTCAGGTTCATTCAGGGTTTTTAAGTGCATATGACTCGGTCAGGACAAGGTTACTTTCTCTCATTAAAACAGCTACCGCATCTCAGTAAGTACATGATACTGGATGATCAAGGTTATTGTATATAAGGGTATCCAGGGTGATTATATTTATTTACGACACAAACCTATTTTCATGGCAGAGACGGTGATGCTGATCCGGTGTCCAAATGGCATGTTTTTGTGACTGGTCATAGTTTAGGTGGCGCACTGGCAACCTTGCTTGCTCTCGAACTATCCTCCAGTCAACTAGCAAAGTGAGTTTTGTGTAGGTTACGATATTGTTTGTAATGTTATGGAATATGAGTCGCAATCTACTTATAAATATTCTATATATTACCTCTGTAGGCGTGGGGCTATTTCTGTAACCATGTACAACTTTGGATCTCCAAGAGTTGGAAACAAATTATTTGCTCAAGTTTATAACGAGGTATTTTCCTACTGTTACCGCTACTGTTGTGCCTTATTTCACATGATGGGATATTTAGTCCATATCGTAAATCATTCAATTCTATCAATTTGTGCTCAACTTGCAGAAAGTTAAAGACAGCTGGAGAGTTGTAAATCACAGAGATATTATTCCTTCCGTCCCTCGTTTGATGGGCTATTGCCATGTAGCTCAACCTATATATCTAGCAGCTGGAGATGTAGAAAATGCCTTGGTGGGTAATCTGATAATTAAATCTTCGTATTTGTTCTTCGTTTTTTCAATGCATTTGCTGAAGCATAATTTGATAGGTGTTAACACCGTAACACGGTATGCTAGATGCTCCGTTAATGCTTACTTTGTCTCATTAAAGTAAATGATGTTGCAGGAAAACATAGAGCTTCTGGGAGATGGTTATGAAGGTGATGTTATTGGGGAATCCACCCCCGATGACCTTGTCAATGAATTTGTAAGTCTGTGCAGCTTACAGTTAACTTCTTGTTGTGTTATTCATAAATGTGTTCATTGTCCTACACTATAACTATCACAGCATGTCAATTTGTTATTACTCATTACCAACATAACTCTCGGTATATTCTGTTAAGTTTGTATATCATTTATGTGAATATATGCACAGATGAAAGGTGAGAAGGAACTCATCGAGAAAATCCTGAACACGGAAATAAACATTTTTCGTGCAATCAGAGATGGGACTGCTCTTATGCAGCATATGGAGGATTTTTATTATGTTTCTCTGCTTGAGGTATTCTTTCTGCTCGACTAATGTTCTAGACTTACATTACTTCATGGTTGCAAAGGACGAGTCACATTTGACTTTTTCACACAATTGTTACTAGTCAAGCTCATATTTCTTTTGAAATATTAAAATTTTCCTAAACAAATTCATAACCACATAAAAACTCCATAAGTATTATGCAATTGAAGAACAAATGAAGAGTTCAAGGTTTGACTTTTGAAAAGTCAAAATCGTCTATTTCTATTCTGAAACGGTACTAATACTTTTATGAAACTGCATTGGATAAGTGTGGATTATAAACCCTATTTCTTTATCTTCTTTTTCAGCACGTCCGATCAAATTACAGAACTATTGGAAAACCAAAACCTATTGATGGAGGTAGCTCGTCGTTTAAAGAAGCATAATAAATGCGATGATATCTCGGAATTTTACTCTCCGGATTGTTATGGTCTTCATTATGAAATACATGGCAAAATGCTTGTAGATTGTTTGCGGTTACATGTACATATATGATTCTCATTCTCAAGCTAACATCAAAATTCATTATAACGTATGCTCGGAATATTATCACTAGCACATGAAGCACAAATGTATCAAACCATGAGTTTGATTCTAGTGCTGTAACTTTCTTGACAACCCGTTGGAGATATGTTTTGCCTTCTTTTTGTGGCTCATGATACGCAAGCTCTGCCTCAGTATATCCACCTCACGCTGCCTTCTCGACTCTTGTTGCTCAATTGAAGCTATATGCGCCTGTAAGAGTTCAATAGTCTCTTCCTTGGCTCTCACCTCTCTCCGCAGCTCATCAATCAGGTACTCTCCCTCTTCTCTCAAACATCTTGTTTCCCCTGCATCGACTCATATTTTAATTATTACGACTACAGTTTCTATACCTCTGTAATGCCATGGATGATATACATTTACCTTGATGGGTTTTATTAATCAGATTGTCGAGCTCAATCTTGATAGCTAAATACAACCTTTTCCACTTCTCGACAGCCTCATCTCGTTGTGCTCTATCTTCCCTCATCTGCTCCAATTCATGCAACACCACTTTCTCACTCGTTTTCTCCAATACCAACATCTCTTTTCTCCGGTTTCTTTGCTCCCTTTCCTCCAAAACCTTCTTCTGCCTCTTGACTTCCTTCTGCAGCCATTTCCGCTCTCGTTTCCACTCAGACTCCTTAAGCGCATGAACCATGACTTCTTGATCATGCACTTCGCTCTCCGTCTCTCTGAGACACATCATCTCGTCGAGCTTCTGTTGAAGAAGCTTCGTCTTCTCTCTCAAGATTCTTACCTCTCGACCGTTGGCGTGACCCTTGGTTTGTGAACCACCCATGTCGAAAACTATATTTGTTGTCTAGTTAGAAGAGTGATCTTCTTATTTATAATGAGGTAAATGATATAAACTGTGTGCAAAGGCTCCACCAAGAATGAGGAGCGGCTTACAACATAATTAATGAGGGAGTCACAAATGCCCGTGACTTATGAAAGCATGTGACATGCAAGCCCTGAAATCAGGTTTCAAACACACAAATGAATTTTCTATGACAAAATAAGCATATCTATGAAAAATTAGAAGCAAACGTTACGTTACTTATTCTTACTAGTTTAATATTGATTATATTTTTTTTTTACTAGGGGTGTTATTCGGGTTGACCCGGTCGGGTTCGGGTCAAACATTTAAAAAAAAAATAATAATAATAAAAAAAAAAAAGGAAAAAAAAACGAATCCGACCTTGTTTAGAACTCGGGTCACTCGGGTCGGGTCAACTGGGTCAGATCAGCTCGGGTTCGGGTCTAGGTCGTTTAATAATTATACAATTTTGGTGTTTACATAAAAATGAAACTCGGGTTGACCCGAACCCAAGTAAGAGACATATATTATACCTGAACCCGACCTTGTTTAGAACTCGGGTCAATTCTGGTTGAACCGAATATAATTTTGGACCCGACTAACCCGACCCGAAATACATTGCAGAATAAAAAACAGTGGATGGTATAGTTTACTAATTAAGTAAACTTTACACTTCAAACTATTTGAGATGTTGGTCCAGCCCCAAAATTATATTTAGGTATTCAGTTGCATCTTTCTCCTATGTGGGATTAGTTTTACATCCAATAGACATAATAGAGTTTCCACTGGAATGAAAAGGGTCTTGACTTAACAAAATTGTTTCAGTATGATGATAATCTTTAAAAAAGAATGACTTTAATTTAGAGCACCCACAGTGGTAACGTGCTAACGCATGTTGGGGGTGTTTTTTGGTCGCGTTATCCGGCGTTATTGATGCAGGAGCCGGCGTTATTGTCGCGTTAACGTGGCACATTAGTCTACTAACGCCACGTTAATGCTTGTTGTGAAAAAAAAAAAAAAAAAAAAAAAAAAAAAAAAAAA
>LBNU01028996.1:97437-108940 GCA_014162995.1 Artemisia annua
AAGGATATCGAACGTGCTTTTGGTGTGCTACAAGGCCGTTGGGGTATACTACAACAACCGGCACGACAATGGGAAATTGTCAAGATACGTCGAATCATGTATACCTGCATTATTTTGCATAACATGATCCTAAAAGATCAAAAGTTTACACTCCGTGAGTATGGCAGAATGTGGGTGGATCCGGCCCCAAATTTGAGTCAACAAATGTGGGTCGACAGGTGTGATACGCAGAGGCGCAAGACAAGGGAAATGCGCGACGCAGGAACGCATACTCAACTCCAACGAGACCTTATGGAGCATGTTTGGCAGAAACGTCTTCATAGTTGCTTTGGCTTTTGCCCTATAGATCTTGTTGTCTGAAATCCCCAACTGATACTTCTTTTGTAACTGGTCTTTAAGAGCTCCAATTGGCACCTCTGGATTTGGTCTAATATTATCTTCAATATCTTTAATCAAGAATGAATTTGAAAGCATGTTGACATTTCTTGTTTGGAGACAATCATGCTCAGATTTCAATGTTTTCACCCTCCAAGATTCTTGATCTTTGCTTTTAGATATGTGCAGTACCCATGGACATGTGATTTATTCATATTTGTATTGTCCTTTTTTGCCTCCCACTTTAATAATCTTCACACCAACCTTATTAAAAGCTTCACCATGTGCAGTTACCCTACTAGTGGACCCTTTTTCTGTGGACTTTTCTTAACCCATTTACCTTCAACATTTTTCAAACAAGCTGTATTTTTGGGCCCTTTAACTGTTGATTCACTTGGCCCATCATCAGGGTGATTACATATAGGACATTTACCTTTACAGACAACCCTAATTCTCTCCTTGTCATTCTTTCATATATACAACTGTCTTCTTGTTGCCACAGCATGAGCATAAACCAATTTCCTAATACTATCTTTCTTAGGAAACAGCTTACCCACAAAAAAAGGTGCAATGTTGTCAACACTGTCTTGTTTCTCATGTTCTTGCTTTAAGTCTCTTAAAGCTTTGTTTCTTGCACCCTCTAATTCTTCTGTATCACTAGCACTATCAAAATAATCAATATCATACCCTTCTTCAACATTTACCTCAACTGGAATTTCAGCATTCCCATTACTGCATCCAATTCGTTCAACCTCTTTGTCTATGTTTTCAAAAAAGTCTTTCATGTCAACATCTACTTCATTCAACACATGTTCATCATCTTCAAAGTCACTATCATTCTCATCACTGTCATTATCAAAATAACTACTAACTTCCAAATCATTAACAGTGTCACATTCTTCATCATGTTCAACCTCCACAAAAGTATCATTCCTAGTTGGGGTTGTAGTGGGGGCTATGTTGGGGTCATTTTGTTCACCAAAATAGGGATCAAATTCTTCATTCATTGCCTGCCTTAACATATCATTACCTACATCACTACCCTACCAAAGTACATTAACATTGCCTACACCATTATCCTCCTCATCACTCACATCTCCCATAGTAAGTAGCAATGGTAACCTATTTCTCTTCTTAGGAGCCTTTTTCTTAACTAAGTCTGTCTTTTGTTCATCTGGGAGTTCCTCAATCACTAATGATCTAGGGGATTTCATGTAAGTCTCGAAATCTGTACTATCATGCTCAATGTAAACCTTTATTAACTTGTACTTTTCTGTATATTTAAGCAAGTTCAAAACATCTTGATCATTTCCTAATGCTTGCAACCCAAAATCTAAATTGCTATTTGGAATTTTGAAATGATAGTACATAACCTTACTCCTTTTATAACCTATCTTTTTAACCATGTCATTTAACTCGATATCTGAAAACAAATCAACATCAACCTGGTCAATATACTTAAAAGAGCCATTCATGTATTTTCTGTTGGGTGTATCACTGAAAAAGCCCCCATGATGAATCTTCAAGCTAAAATAGTTGGGGAGATCACCTGTTCCAATTGTTTAAAACAAAATTAGGGTTTCGGAATGAGAGTTCCAAAATTAGGGTTCCAACACAAAATTAGTGGTACAACAAATTGAAACAAGATTGAAACAATATTTAAGGTTAACAACATTAGAACTTACGCTAAGCATTTGCTTCATTAACTTCATCATCATAATCACGAATGCGCCACTCACAGACCACCATCAGAAAAAACTAGAGGGTTATCACTGATTGAAAGGGAATCAATTGTTTTTGTTTAGAGAGATAAACATATGTTCTTGATTTGTTAATCTTTTTGGTTTTATCAGAGTTAGTGAGCGGTTCAATCTCAATAAAGAAGAGGGAAAAGGGGCAAGTGGTAGATGGTAAGCGAAAAGACACAAATACCCTTCATTTTTTGCCACTTAATTACAGTTAGTCCTAAAAAATATCGAAGTTAGGGACTAAGGATGTATTGTGGCAAACGTTTGCCTAACGGGTGATGTATCTTGCTAAAAGTTTCTGACAGGAATGTAAGATGGCAAAACATGTAAACCACAGGGATGTATTTTACAGTTGTCTCTATAGTTTTACTAATAAAGTCCACCAAAAAACCTTGGCGTTTATATATTATCTTACTTTTATTAGTTTGTCTTTTGCCTCAATATGTTTCTTTGTGTTTTTAATAAATCGGTAAACAAGTGTTCCAAACAAAAAAATGGTGTTTCTGCTTCTTAGGTTGCTTTGGCTCAAATATTAGTAGCTCTAAACAACTAAAATACAATACCCTTCATTTTTTGCCACTTAATTACAGTTAGTCCTAAAAAATAACGAAGTTAGGGACTAAGGATGTATTGTGGCAAACGTTTGCCTAACGGGTGATGTATCTTGCTAAAAGTTTCTGACAGGAATGTAAGATGGCAAAACATGTAAACCACAGGGATGTATTTTACAGTTGTCTCTATAGTTTTACTAATAAAGTCCACCAAAAAACCTTGGCGTTTATATATTATCTTACTTTTATTAGTTTGTCTTTTGCCTCAATATGTTTCTTTGTGTTTTTAATAAATCGGTAAACAAGTGTTCCAAACAAAAAAATGGTGTTTCTGCTTCTTAGGTTGCTTTGGCTCAAATATTAGTAGCTCTAAACAACTAAAATACAATACCCTTCATTTTTTGCCACTTAATTACAGTTAGTCCTAAAAAATAACGAAGTTAGGGACTAAGGATGTATTGTGGCAAACGTTTGCCTAACGGGTGATGTATCTTGCTAAAAGTTTCTGACAGGAATGTAAGATGGCAAAACATGTAAACCACAGGGATGTATTTTACAGTTGTCTCTATAGTTTTACTAATAAAGTCCACCAAAAAACCTTGGCGTTTATATATTATCTTACTTTTATTAGTTTGTCTTTTGCCTCAATATGTTTCTTTGTGTTTTTAATAAATCGGTAAACAAGTGTTCCAAACAAAAAAATGGTGTTTCTGCTTCTTAGGTTGCTTTGGCTCAAATATTAGTAGCTCTAAACAACTAAAATACAATACCCTTCATTTTTTGCCACTTAATTACAGTTAGTCCTAAAAAATAACGAAGTTAGGGACTAAGGATGTATTGTGGCAAACGTTTGCCTAACGGGTGATGTATCTTGCTAAAAGTTTCTGACAGGAATGTAAGATGGCAAAACATGTAAACCACAGGGATGTATTTTACAGTTGTCTCTATAGTTTTACTAATAAAGTCCACCAAAAAACCTTGGCGTTTATATATTATCTTACTTTTATTAGTTTGTCTTTTGCCTCAATATGTTTCTTTGTGTTTTTAATAAATCGGTAAACAAGTGTTCCAAACAAAAAAAATGGTGTTTCTGCTTCTTAGGTTGCTTTGGCTCAAATATTAGCTCTAAACAACTAAAATACAATAACACCACCTGAAATGGTGGTCCAGCTCCAAGATTATATTTACGTATTCAGTTGCACCGTTGTCCGATGTGGGATTAGTTTTACAAAACACCAATAGACATAATATAGTTTCCATTGGATGTTATGAAGAAAAGAGTCTTGACCTAACAAAATTGTTTCGCTGTGATGATAGGAAAAAACATTCTTTAAAAAATAATGACTTTAATTTAAGAAAGGCAAAATATATTACTATAAATGTAAAGTTCAACTTATTATCTCGTAGCAAAATGCTAAGTGTAATAAAACACCTATAACCAATCTAAAATTAGGTAGCAACGAATTCAACCTAAACCTATCTGATTAGCCGTTTCGTAGCCTGGCATCACTTATATCCCGTAACAACTAACATGTATAAGTTGTCTATTGGGCCAATAATGAAACATGGGTCACAATTAGAAGCTCAATGCATTTGTGGATCAAAAAACTAGTGATGAATGTGGTTGTTAGTATCGAATGTACGCTTCAAGTCTCATAACAATGCAACAATGGTGTCAAAGCAAATAACCCGTATATGTCATTGTTTCTTTTGGAGAGAAAAAAAGGACAAACTACTTGTTAGCTTCGAAGCTACTCGGTTGCGCCCAAATGTAACATCCCAACCATTAGAAGCAACCTCACTCTTGTGACATTGTTTCGCTAATCCGATATATAATTATAATAAAAATGATTTAGCCTCTCAGAAATATTCTTAAACTTCTTTATATTGTCAAATGCTTGTTTTAGATTTAACTGTTAGAAAGCGGACAATCTTTTTCAGTAAATAAAAGACTAAAAAAAAAGTCACATACTTTTAGAAAGATAATTATAAATGTTTTTTTGGTGGCTACAACATCAAACTAAAATCTTCTAATCTTGTTCACGTACATTTTATGTGTGACTTTTTTGCACTTAAAAAGTCACATACTTTTAGAAAGATAATTATTTGTTTTGAGGTATGTTTGGTTTTGTTATAGCACGTTGTCGAAAACTATATTCGTTGTCTAGTTAAAAGAGTGATCTTCCTATTTATAACGAGGAAAATGACATAAACTGTGTGCAAAGGCTCCCCCAAGATTGAGGAGCGGCTTACAACATAATTAATGAGGGAGTCACAAATGCTCGTGACTTATGCAAGCTTGTGACATGCAAGCACTCAAATTGGGTTTCAAACACACACAGATGAATTTTCTATAGCAAAATAAGTATATCTATATATGAAAAAAATTCAAAAATAGAAGGAAATGTTACGTTACTTATTCTTATTAGTTTAATTTTGATTATAAATTCGTGTTATCTTGCTTTTTACTAGTTTGATCAAAGCTAATAGTTTTACTAATCAGGTCAAACATTGTATTNCCATCTAAGCGAATAACCCGTATATGTCACTGTTTCTTTTGGGGGAAAAAAAAGAAAAAAATAAAAAAAGAAAAAAAGAAAAAATAAAATCCTAGTTGTGCCAAAATGTAACATATACTTTTAGGAAGATAAATTTTTAGGAGTCTATAACATCAAACTGACCTTAATCTTTTAGTAAAGCTTGTTGACTAGTGATAAACCGTATATCTTAGCTAGACTTATCAGCCTGCTTGGCTGCTTGCAATAAAGATACATTCATTTTAGACCGGGTAAATACTTTTAAAAGTAAAAGAAAATTCAGGTTTTCAATACAATAACAATAATACCAAATTTTACCAAAATACTTATACGGGATACGACTATACACAATCTTACCAAAATATTGTGTTAGTGCAAAAAGTGTGTTAGGTTAGGATTGGGTTTGATTTACGTTGGGCTGCCCTAGATGGACTGTCCGTTGTATGAGTTTAGCACTAATTCAAGTAATGGATTGACCCTCTGCACAAATGAAAGTAAACCGTTAGTCTTATCGTGGGGACGGACCACACGATTAAGCTCCGGTGTGAGAGTAAGTATTCATGTTGTCAGAGGAATATGTAAGTATCGGGATGTGTGAGAAGATCACACCTCGTAAATGTGATTTGGGGTTGCCTTTTATAGGTGGGCGAAATACTAGGGTTTTATAATATTTTGTGTATCTTTGTAGTGGCCGGGTGTGGGAAAATGACTGTGGACGCGGATCATTTTCCGGATCGTGGGTCGGTCCATAAGCTTACTTTGGAAGTGTCACTCAGACGATTCGCGTGTGTCTTAAGAAATCCGGACCGCGTTGCTCTTGGCTTGGGCTTTGGTGATGTCCGGTATATCTGTTTTGTTGGGCCGGGGCCCAATTGTGTTATAATACGATCCAAGCCCAGTAAACGTGCTATCCATAGCATACGTCATCATATTGTACATGAGATATGACAATACCCAATCTTACCATAGAAGCAAATTGTACGTTACTTATTCTCTTACTAGTTTAATTTTGATTATAAATTCGTGCTATCTTGCTTTTTGCTAGTTTGATCAAAGCTAATAGTTTTACTAATCAAGTCAAATATTGTATTTTTCGGAGATGGCGCAATTTGGACAAAAAAAACTTATCGATTATGTCTTACTTTTAGAGTTGAGTTATTTAAAAAACCAAACATTCCTCACATACCAAGGGACTCATCCCCACCATCCATCTAAAAAGAAATCAATAGTTGAGATTAAAAACATTTAATATTTCACCCATTTTTTATAATTTAATTATCTCTTAAACCGTTAATCGTTAAGCGAAAATAATTATACCATCGCGATGAGCATTTAATTATCTTTCTATAGATATGCATTGTGATATACTTTCGACAAAAAAAATTTTTTCGTTTTTTTCACGTTTTTTTTCGTGGCCGAAAAATATCATATGTGATATATCGGAGTATGCAATTGAAGAACAAATGAAGAGTTCAAGGTTTGACTTTTGAAAAGTCAAAATCGTCTATAATTATTCTGAAACGGTACTAATACTTTTATGAAACTGCATTGGATAAGTGTGGATTATAAACCCTATTTCTTTATCTTCTTTTTCAGCACGTCCGATCAAATTACAGAACTATTGGAAAACCAAAACCTATTGATGGAGGTAGCTCGTCGTTTAAAGAAGCATAATAAATGCGATGATATCTCGGAATTTTACTCTCCGGATTGTTATGGTCTTCATTATGAAATACATGGCAAAATGCTTGTAGATTGTATAGTTCACAAGTGTGTATAATTCAAATCATTTGTTTGCGGTTACATGTACATATATGATTCTCATTCTCAAGCAAACATCAAAATTCATTATAACGTATGCTCGGAATATTATCAATAGCACATGAAGCACAAATGTATCAAACCATGAGTTTGATTCTAGTGCTGTAACTTTCTTGACAACCCGTTGGAGATATGTTTTGCCTTCTTTTTGTGGCTCATGATACGCAAGCTCTGCCTCAGTATATCCACCTCACGTTGCCTTCTTGATTCTTGTTGCTCAATTGAAGCTATATGCGCCTGTAAGAGTTCAATAGTCTCTTCCTTGGCTCTCACCTCTCTCCGTAGCTCATCAATCAGGTACTCTCCCTCTTCTCTCAAGCATCCTGTTTCCCCTGCATCAACTCATATTTTAATTATTACGACTACAGTTTCTATACCTCTGTAATGCCATGTATGATATACATTTACCTTGATGGGTTTTATTAATCAGATTGTCGAGCTCAATCTTGATAGCTAAATATAATCGTTTCCACTTCTCGACAGCCTCATCTCGTTGTGCTCTATCTTCCCTCATCTGCTCCAATTCATGCAACACCACTTTCTCACTTGTTTTCTCCAATACCAACATCTCTTTTCTCCGGTTTCTTTGCTCCCTTTCCTCCAAAACCTTCTTCTGCCTCTTGACTTCCTTCTGCAGCCATTTCCGCTCTCGTTTCCACTCAGACTCCTTAAGCGCATGAACCATGACTTCTTGATCATGCACTTCGCTCTCCGTCTCTCTGAGACACATCATCTCGTCGAGCTTCTGTTGAAGAAGCTTCGTCTTCTCTCTCAAGATTTTTACCTCTCGACCATTGGCGTGACCCTTGGTTTGTGAACCACCCATGTCGAAAACTATATTTGTTGTCTACTTAAAAGAGTGATCTTCCTATTTATAATGAGGAAAATGACATAAACTGTGTGCAAAGGCTCCACCAAGAATGAGGAGCGGCTTACAACATAGTTAATGAGGGAGTCACAAATGCTCGTGACTTATGAAAGCTTGTGACATGCAAGCACTCAAATTGGGTTTCAAACACACACAAATGAATTTTCTATAGCAAAATAAGTATATCTATGAAAAAAATTCAAAAATTGAAGCAAACGTTACGTTGCTTATTCTCATTAGTTTACTTTTGATTATAAATTCGTGTTATCTTGCTTTTTGCTAGTTTGATCAAAGCTAATGGTTTTACTAATCAGGTCAAACATTGTATTTTTCAGAGATGGAGCAATTTGGACCAAAAACTTGTCGTATATATCTTATTGTATTTGTTTGTCTTTTGCCTTAATACGTTTCTTGTGTTTATTTAATACATTGGTAACCAAAGTGGTTAGAGGGGGAAAAAAAAAAAAAAAAGGTGATTTGTGTATCGTTGCTTTAGCTCAAATATTAGCTATAAGTAACTAATATATAAATTCACCTTTGAAAATGTTGGTCCAACCCCAAGATTATATTTACGTATTCAGTTGCATCTTTGTCCTATGTGTGATTAGTTTTGCATCCAATCAACAAAACACCAAACTATTTCAGATAATGACAAAAGAAACAATCTTTTGATAAGAAAAAGACCTTATTTTTGAAATATTATAAAGACAAAAATCTGTAACTATAAGGCTATGTTTGGCAAAAGTAGCTGTAAGCAGTAGCTGTGAGCTGTGAGCAGTAGCCACAGCTCACTGCTCACCGCTCACAGCTTCATAAAGAAGCATTGGAAAAATGAGCTTTTCTAAAAAATAGCAAAGCTCACAGCTCTCATGCCAAACAAACACTAAAAATCAAAAAGCTCGTTGCTCACCGCTCATCGCCCCAAAAAGCTCCAAAAAGCTTTGCGCCAAACATAGCCTAATTGCAGGAAATTTTTATGTCAAATTCAAGTTATTGTACGCGATGGTCTAATACTTATGGTAGATCTAAAAACTAAATCAACCTAAAAATCACTAGCAACAAGTTCAACCTAAACCTATTAGATACGTTGTTTGATGTAATAACTATGTTCAATTCGCAAGCACCTTATAACAAGTCCAGCAAAGCTAACGTTTTGGAATGTGTATATTCTTGTCACATAAAAGAATCACATTTTCAATAATGAACTAATTTATTACTTTTTTTTTTTATATAATTTGTTATCAAGTATGTCCCCATTGTTTGTTTTGGTCAAACTAATGCGTTGATTTTTGGACATCAGCGTGCCAAAATACATATCTCAAAATAGGGGCGTCAATGAATCGGATCAAATTGAATTTTGATCCGATCCATTAGTTATCCGACTAAACGGATCATGATCCGATCCATGATCCAAGTTAACCGATCGTAATCCGAATCATGATCAAAAACTAATTTAAACCAAATACACCTA
The DNA here is from genome assembly GCA_014162995.1 of Artemisia annua. NCBI lineage: Eukaryota > Viridiplantae > Streptophyta > Magnoliopsida > Asterales > Asteraceae > Artemisia > Artemisia annua. The sequence goes on from LBNU01028996.1 coordinate 106,809, forward strand.
GAAAGTACTCATCCAAAATTCCAAAGTAATGTTTTTAATTTCCTCTTTATCATGGTTTTCAAACTTGCAAAGTATATACAACTAAAGTATTTATTTTTATTTATTTTTAATTATATTGTTGTCAAAATCATTTTTATTGAATAAAGATACTTATAATGTTGTGTGCTACTTATTATGTTATAATTTAAAAAAAAAAAAAAAAAAAAAAAAAAAAAAAAAAAAAAAAAAAAAAAAAAAAAAAAAAAAAAAAAAAAAAAAAAAAAAAAAAAAAAAAAAAAAAAAAAAAAAAAAACAAAAAACCTAACATGTTTAAGTTGTCTATTGGGCCAATAATGAAACGTGGGCCACAATTAGAAAGAAACTCAATGCATCTGTGGATATAAAAAAACTAGTGATGAACGGGGTTGTTGGTATCGAACGTGCCATCTCAAAACAATGCAACAATGCCATCTAAGCGAATAACCCGTATATGTCACTGTTTCTTTTGGGGGAAAAAAAAGAAAAAAATAAAAAAAGAAAAAAAGAAAAAATAAAATCCTAGTTGTGCCAAAATGTAACATATACTTTTAGGAAGATAAATTTTTAGGAGTCTATAACATCAAACTGACCTTAATCTTTTAGTAAAGCTTGTTGACTAGTGATAAACCGTATATCTTAGCTACACTTATCAGCCTGCTTGGCTGCTTGCAATAAAGATACATTCATTTTAGACCGGGTAAATACGTTTAAAAGTAAAAGAAAAATCAGGTTTTCAATACAATAACAATAATACCAAATCTTACCAAAATACTTTACACGGGATACGACTATACACAATCTTACCAAAATATTGTGTTAATGCAAAAAGTGTGTTGGGTTAGGATTGGGTTTGATTTACGTTGGGTTGCCCTAGATGGACTGTCCGTTGTATGAGTTTAGCACTAATTCAAGTAATGGATTGACCCTCTGCACAAATAAAAGTAAACCTTTAGTCTTATCGTGGGGACGGACCCCACGATTAAGCTCCGGCGTGAGAGTAAGTATTCATGTTGTCAGAGGAATATGTAAGTATCGGGATGTGTGAGAAGATCACACCTCGTAAATGTGATTTGGGGTTGCCTTTTATAGGTGGGCGAAATACTAGGGTTTTATAATATTTTGTGTATCTTTGTAGTGGCCGGTGTGGGACCTTTGTCGGGCAAGGGTCCGCATGTTAATCATGACTGCGGACGCGGATCATTTTCCAGATCGTAGGTCGGTCCGTAAGCTTACTTTGGAAGTGTCACTCAGACGATCTGCGTGTGTCTTTAGAAATCCGGACCGCGCCTTGCTCTTGGCTTGGGCTTTGGTGATGTCCGGTATTTCTGTTTTGTTAGGCCGGGCCCAGTTGTGTTATAATACGATCCAGGCCCAGTAAGCCTGCTATCCGTATTATACGTCATCATATTGTACATGAGATATGACAATACCCAATCTTACCATAGAAGCAAATTGTACGTTACTTATTCTCTTACTAGTTTAATTTTGATTATAAATTCGTGCTATCTTGCTTTTTGCTAGTTTGATCAAAGCTAATAGTTTTACTAATCAAGTCAAATATTGTATTTTTCGGAGATGGCGCAATTTGGACAAAAAAAACTTATCGATTATGTCTTACTTTTATTTATTTGTCTTTTGCCTAATATGTTTTTTGTGTTTTTTAACAAATACAGTACGTAACCAAGTGTTTAAAATGAAAAAAACAATGGTCTGCAAATGAATGCTTTAGCTTTATCTCAAATATTAGCTATAAACACTCTATTTACAATACCATCATTTGAAATGTTGGTCCAACCCCAACATTAAATTTAGGTGTTCAGTTGCATCTTTGTCCTATGTGGGACTTGTTTCACATCCAATAGACAAAACACCACTAGAAATAATTAGGGAAGTAAATGAAGTGAACGTTTAGCAAACATTTCATGAACTGTTCGATAAAAAAGTTTGTTTATTTATTAAATGAACAAACATGAACAATATTTTACGTTCGTTTTGTTAAATGAACGAACATGAATAAAAGTTGCTTCTATTCATTTATGTTCGTGAACGTCCGATTATGATCGTTTATATTCAACTATTTAATTGTATGCTTTTAATATGTCAAATGAATTGTA
>LBNU01028996.1:109044-128018 GCA_014162995.1 Artemisia annua
CGTGCGAACGTCGACTTATGATGCGTTATATTGCCAACTATTAATGGGTATGCTTTTAAATAACGTCAAAATGATGTAGCTATGTTGGTATTATTATTTTATAGAAAAAAAAAAAAAAAAAAAAAAAAAAAAAAAAAAAAAAAAAAAAAAAAAGAAAGAAAAAATTGCCAATATGGCACTTTTTCGGTTGGATGAAAATGTAATGTAATAATAATAATAATAATAATAATAATAATAATAATAATAATAATAAAATTTCACTAATAATAATAATAATAATAATAGTAATAATAAATAGTATTAAAAAAAAAACTATTATTTTTGTTTATTAAAGTATGATGAAAAGCTGAAAACCAAAATTAATACTCAACTTTGAGGAACAAAATTATAAATACCACAAAAAATTGAACTCCGGAGGGAGCCTTTTTGTAAATATATTATTTGAAAAAAACACGATTTCATTCCTTAGCGGGTGTTGTTTTTGGTTGTTAGACAAAATCATAACAAAAAAACAACACACGCCGGAAACATAATCCAAAAAAATAACAGAACCACCGTTAAATCATATAAAAAAATACGCCTACATTATCCTTAAACATTGCCGAAGGTTTATTTCATTTGATAAAATTTAACATTTTCCCAAATGTTGTTATTCTATCATCATTATCGTGTTTATGTCTGTTTATACGGTGTAAATGATGGATTAGAGATTGAATAAGGCCGTATGAGGCGTCGAAAACCGTTAGATATCCGTACATTGTGTAAATATCGAAATTGTGAATTTGGGATGGTGTTTTGGCTTAAGGAAGGGATTATATTAGGGTTTCCATGCGCTCGGTTTTGATCGTAGCGCGATATGGTAAGATTTTTGAGCTCATTATCATAAAATGTGATAATTAGCTCTATATATGCCCATATTTATACATGTTTTAGTTACAATCTCGTTAGATTCCAATGACCAATCCATATGTTGACTAGTTATGTTGTTGTAATATGTATTAGCGAAGCATCTAGGGTAAACGGATGAGGATTTCTCTCTTGAGGTTTATCCGGGGTATCCTTATGACCATAGTCCATATCCAAACCCTTTCCTTGCCACCCTCAAGATGTGTACGTGGTGAGGTTTCAACCTTAGACCTCTAGTGAGAACATCAAGACCAGGCCACTAGGCCACATTGGCAGCTAAATTTGAGCACTTTTCCCTTAGTTATACATATTTGTGTTATGTTAATCCGTCAATGCATAACCACGATTATATGCATGAAGCAGAAGCAGTTTTTTCTTCATCCACAATCTGCTTATTTTGAGGTAAAACAAGCAGTTTCTGATGGGAGCTGCTTATTTTAAAGTTTGAAATGAATCGAAACTTTTATTTTTACTTTCATATTTGCATATTTTACAAAATAAGTAAATCCAAACACTATTTCCTGCGGTGCCTATTTTTAAGCAGCTGTTAAGTGCTTGTTTAAGAGTATAAGCAGAAAAAATAAGCAATCGCAAACATCCTCTAACTCGTTGATTAATTGTGCTGTTTGATATAATATTGGAATGAGTAACCTAAAATATATAATACTCAATTGCTTGTGTGTTATATTTTGATACCGATTATGCCCTTATGTGTTATCAAGGGCGGAGCTATTAAGGGACCGGGAAGGGTCCCAACCCCCCTAGACCTAAGCCCGTTAGTGTATTTTTTTTCGCGATTTCATGTGTTAAATTATATTTTTCCATCTCGACCCTCCCATCTAATGTTCTTCCGGAAAAAAAAATTGTTTCGGCCCTCCCAAATTTTTTTTCTAGCTCCGCCACTGTAGTGTTATGCGTCGTAATATTGTATGTTTATAGAACATTTGGATGCTCAATTCACTTGAGCAATGCTAAATTTGAGTTAGTGATCGATGATTGATCTTGTTGGTAATATAGGCTGGTCCATATAAAGTAGTAGTTGGATCTCAAGTCTGGGTGGAAGATCCCGAGGTAGCTTGGATAGATGGAGATGTTTTGGAAATCAACGATCAAGATATCAAAGTTAAATTATCAAACGAAAAAGAAGTAAGTCACAGATCCGTTGTGTTCTAATGCCTTAAATTTGACCAGCATTCACTTCAGAATCATTCTCATCGTTTCATGACATTTATATCTTACAGATAGTAATCAAGATATCCAATGCGCATCCTAAAGATCCCGTGTTCCCTGATTGTGGAGTGGACGATATGACAAAGCTGGCATATCTTCACGAGCCTGGGGTTCTACAAAATTTAAAATGTCGATACGATAGAGATGACATTTATGTGAGTACATGAAACCGGTGTTAATTTATTATTATTTTTTACCTAATTTTAAGGTTAACATGGCTGCTGGTTTTCAGACTTACACAGGAAATATTTTAATAGCTGTGAACCCTTTCAAAAAGTTACCCAAGTTATATGAGAATGACGTAATGGCAAAATACAAAGGGGCAACTCTTGGAGAACTAAGTCCGCATCCTTACGCTATTGCACATGCTGCATACAGGCACTCTACGTTACTCTGCTTCTTTTTTAAAGTATAAAGATCCAATGTATCACTATTTGTATTGATAACACGGATTTATCTATTACAGGCAGATGGTTAGCGAGAAAATAAGTCAATCGATTCTTGTTAGTGGAGAAAGTGGGGCTGGTAAAACCGAAAGCACAAAGAATCTTATGCAGTATCTGGCATTTATGGGAGGTCGCCCTTCATCCGAGGGGCGACGAAGTGTGGAACAACAAGTTTTAGAAGTATGCAATACTATATATGTATTTGAAATTCATACACGAGATAATGCATGTCAGTTCTTTTAATTTCACAAAATCTTTCTTTTGGCAGTCAAATCCGGTTCTTGAAGCATTTGGTAATGCAAAGACCCTCAGAAACAATAATTCAAGGTACCAAAATTTTCATCCTACAAACTATCAACACATCTTCTTTTCAGATGATTAACTTTCTATAATGTGCGGTATTACTACAGTCGTTTTGGTAAGTTTGTCGAGATCCAGTTTAACGATAAAGGGATGATCTCTGGAGCTGCTATAAGGACTTATCTACTGGAAAGGTCACGTGTCACTCAAGTTTCGGATCCTGAGAGAAATTATCATTGCTTTTACATGTTATGTGCTGCACCACCAGAGGTATTCTGTATGCACAAATATTTGGTTTCATATGTCCTTAAACTTAGTACAAATAGTCGTTATACTTACGATAATCCATATTATCCTATAATTATGGGCAAAGTAATAAGTTCAACATCTTCGTCACATTTCAGGAGTCTAAAAAGTACAAAGTTGATAATCCAAGGAAGTTTCATTACCTCAATCAATCAAGCTTTTATGACCTAAAAGGAGTGGATGAGTCTAAAGAGTATCTCGCGACAAAGAAGGCTATGGATATTGTTGGGATCAGCTCCGACGAGCAGGTCATTACATACTGGTTATATATCTATCATGACACTTGTACAGTCCTACCTAAATCATTTTTTTTCCTACAGGACGCAATATTCCGTGTTGTTGCTGCAATTCTCCACTTAGGTAACATTGAATTCACAAAGGGAAGTGAACCAGATTCCTCTAAACTTAAGGATGATAAATCTCGATCTCATCTACAAACTGCGGCTGACTTATTCATGTAATTATTAATTTGTGATAGCAGAATTATGATTTTTTTATGTAATTCTGATGTTTCAGCTGGTTAATGCAACTATTTGATGTCCACATATTGTTTAGGTGTGATAAGACGGCTCTTGAAGATTCTTTCTGCAAGCGTGTGATTGTAACTCGTGGTGAAAGCATCAAAAAGTGCCTCGATTCAGATGCTGCAACTATCAGCAGAGATGCATTTGCCAAAATAGTTTACTCAAAACTATTTGACTGGTAAGGGTGTATCTGAAATGTAGATTGTTACTGAACTGAACCTTCAGTTTTACGTTTTTGATTTACTGTGTAATGGCTTTATTGATTGATACAGGCTTGTCAACAAGATTAATAATACTATCGGTCAAGACGCTAACTCAAAATTCTTCATTGGAGTTCTGGATATTTATGGATTCGAGAGTTTCAAGACAAACAGGTGCTTAACTGGTACGCTTTTGGTTAGGTCATTTCTTGTAGATCACTGCATCAACGACCTTAAGACATAAGTGTTGATTTCTATTCTTGTTTAACATAATTTCCAATTGGCCTTATGCAGTTTCGAGCAGTTTTGCATTAATTTAACTAATGAGAAACTGCAGCAACATTTTAATCAGGTTTGTGAAGTTAATTAGGCCTTATCTCAGCATGTTTTAGTACAGCCATAATTTTTTTTGTGGCTAATCAATACCATCCTATGCGCCTAAATTGGTTGTTGTATATCGTGAATTCTTTTTCAGCACGTTTTTAAGATGGAGCAAGAAGAATATACAAAGGAGGAAATAGACTGGAGTTACATACAGTTTGAGGACAATCAAGACATTTTAGATCTAATTGAAAAGGTCGGTGCCTGTTAAAACACATTCATTTATGTTAAGTTATTTTGCTTAAAATGAAGCAGTATTTTCTATCAACTAAATGAGGTTTTCGTCTGCAGAAACCAGGTGGAATCCTTGCTCTTCTGGACGAGGCTTGGTAAATATGTGCTTTTTTCAGATTTTTTTAAAAGAAAATGATGCAATTTGAACTATAAACTGATGTTACCAATATTCTGCAGCATGTTTCCGCGATCCAATCATGAAACATTTGCAGAAAAGCTTTACCAGACATTCAAAGATCATAAACGTTTCAATAAGCCCAAGCTGGCGAAAACAGATTTCACCATTTGTCACTATGCTGGTGATGTATGCACATTGCATCTGAAATTGTTAAATATAATTTTGTACATGTACCTGCAAACGCTGCTACATTCTTTATAATAAAATTACAATTTCAGGTGACATATCAAAGTGAATTTTTCTTGGATAAGAATAAAGACTATGTTGTTGCAGAGCATCAGGCACTCTTAAATGCTTCAAAGTGCTCTTTCGTAGCAAATTTATTCCCACCCGTGTCAGAGGAGTCTAAATCATCCAAGTTTTCGTCAATAGGTGCCAAGTTTAAGGTATAAATATATCTTCGTTTTCTCTAAGGCTCTAGTTTTTTATTATAATTTAACCAATCTAATTTTCTTATGTTTCATTATTCAGCAACAACTACAATCTTTGCTTGAGACACTCAGTCATACAGAACCGCATTACGTTCGTTGTGTCAAACCCAACTCTCTTTTGAAACCTGATATCTTCGAGAATCAAAATATACTGCAACAACTTCGGTGTGGGGTAAGTTTGAGAATTCGGGCATTGTTATAAAAGATCGTTTTTTGGTATTGAAAGTTGATATTCATATAATTTACAGGGAGTTATGGAGGCAATCAGAATTAGTACTGCTGGATTTCCTACGCGTAAACCTTACCATGAATTTGTTGAGCGATTCAAAATTCTTGCACCTGATATTGTAAAAAGGAGGTAAATGCTTATTACTTTTATTACTTCACTTACAAATTCACAGATGATCAAGTTCCCTCTAATCTCTATACAAAACATATCTTGATTTTATCTTTTTAATGTTTAACCGTAGCACTGATGACATCAAGTGTTCGAAGATGCTATTAGAGAAGGCTGGCCAAAAAGGTTATCAGGTACGATTGGATGATAGGCTAAATACCATTGAATCATTCTCATTATGTGGATTGGATAGTACTTTTTGCAACTATTTAGCAGCTAGTATATCTCTGATTGAAATGGTTGCAGATAGGTAAAACCAAAGTGTTTCTGAGAGCCGGTCAGATGGCTGAGCTAGATGCATATAGAACTGAGGTTTTAGGAAGATCTGCAACCAAAATCCGAGCAAAATATCTCTCGCATTCTAATAACAAGAAGTTTATCTTGTTAAGAAAATCGACGATGCCAATACAAACTATTGTTAGAGGTATAGACTAAGTATCTCTTGTCTATAATGTACATAGTTAAAATTTATGTAATGATCTTGTTGGCTGCGTGAAAGTAGTAATTATATATAATTGCAGGACAAGTGGCACGTAAACAGTATGTGCACCGAAGGAAAGAAGCGGCGTGTGTGAATATCCAGAGTGGCATACGCACGTTTCTGGCAATGAAAACTTATGGTGCATTGTACTGTTCGATTATTAGAATGCAGGCTAGTATCCGTGGAATGGCTGCGTCCAATTTACAAATCAACAAAAAACTAGCAGGTGCTCCTCTTATGTCCCAGGTATACCTTCATGTTTATTAAGGCATCAATGGTGCCAATAATTCTTATTTTCAAAATTAACGTGTATTGTGTGTTTAACAATCTTTTAGCAGAGATTGCTTGTTTTAATTTTATACTTTCTTTGACTTTATTTTAATGTACTTTAGATTAATGCTTTAGAATAACTTAGTTCTTTCGCGTGTACCAATCTTACACGTCCTTTCTACAATGCAGGCTGGAAATTCAGCACCTGAACTAGATGAGCAAATCAAAGAACTGATCTCCCAATTAGAGCAGGAGAAACAAGCGAGGGTACGTTTCCTTGCAACTTGCTATCCTTCTGTTTATTGACTCGTTCATTCTCGTTTTGAGGTTGTTACAAGGTATAATAGGCCTAGCAGCTGACTTGGGTTATGTCCTAGACATGTGAACAAATGATAGTACATGAGTAACAAATGACTTTATAGAACAAGAGATCTCTCCTGGAATAGATTAGGATACCTTTTCTTCTTTTGTTTTTGATCTTTTCAATATGCAAATTATGTAGGCTGAGATGGAGGAGGAAAATGCAAAGTTACGGTTGTTTTTGAAAGAGATTACAGAATATCCCGTAAAAGAAGAGGGCGCTGCAGATATAGAAACTGAGAAACTTCCACAACCTGAAGATATTCCTACTACTGGTAATGAGACCATTGATAAGCTAACTGCAGAAAATGTGAGACTTAAGGTAAGGAGTAAGAACTTGTGAGAGCTTTAAGGTCATAAGTGTGCATGGTCATGATATTTTTGTGTAATTTTGGAATACTTGCATGCAGTACATGATTGGTTCACTGCAACGGAAATGTGACGAGAGGTCGGAGCAGACAAAGGCTGCAGAGTCAATGGTAATCGAATTGAAGACCTCCAAGCAAAGGTCACACCAATGTTAGATTGACTCTTTCTTTCAAGTCTTAGGTTTTCGAAATTTCACTATCCAAGGCTAAAGTAGTACTTCTGTTTGTGCAGCCTTGAAGAACAATTTGATGAGATCCAGGCTGAATGTGTAATGTATCGAAATCAATTGCAATCACAAAGTGCAGCTTCCTCACCAGCTAAGGTTAACACGCTACACTGTATATTGTCATTATCATTCGGAGTTTATTTGGAATTTATGTTTTTATTTTATTTTTTTACATATGAATTCCAGGGTCAACGGAATGGAAGTTTTAACAGACTCGGTAGCAGCATGAAAGAAAAGCAGAATGTATGTTTTTGAACCGTTATATAGTTTGTTTCTTGTTCAGTTTTTAATTTTCTTTTTTGCAATCTGCTTTCTGTATCTGTGTTCAACATATCTTTCTAAAAATGATCGACAGCTTGATTACTTTGTAATAATACAGGAGAATGTTGAAGATCTTCTTGCAGCTGTTAGACAAGAGCTTGGTTTCAGTAAAGGAAAGCCAGTTGCTACATATATTATATATAGAAGCCTTTTACACTGGAAGGCTTTTGAAGCTGAAAAAACAAGCGTATTTGATCGTCTTATTAACATGATGAGTTCTGCAATAGAGGTCAGCTTTTGTAACGAGTATTCTATTTTATTGGGGAGGTTTATTTGCAATTTTATTTGGAGAATATGATTATTAAAATGCACCTTGTTGTACAGAAAGAGCACGACAATAAACATATGGCTTACTGGCTATCTACCACTTCTACATTGCTATATTTGCTTCATAAGAGTTTAACTCCAGTTGGACATAAACCACCGCCACAATCATTATTAACGAGAATCGTAAATACTTCTCCTTACTGTTATTCATCCCATATATTCAACATATAGGACGTTTTTCTTCTTACATACTTTATACTTGGACTTGCACAGTAAAATGAGATTGAAAGTAAACAATTTGTATTGCTGTAGGGGTTACGTAAATCATCATTGTGTGATTTAGTGCGTCAGGTGGAGGCCAAGTACCCAGCTTTACTTTTTCGGCAACAACTAACCGTGTACGTTGAGAAAATCTATCAAATTGTTCGCAATAATCTGAAGAAGGATTTGTCATCACTTCTCACTTATTGCATTAAGGTGATGTGTTTGAGCTATTTAAAAAGCCTGTTATTAGAGTATTTATTCAATGTATGTTCACATACAACATATAGTTCTGATTGATGCATAGTAAAGCTGTTTGGAAGGATAACTTTTAAAACTTAAATGAGATATTGTAACTCATTAGCTTTTCTTATGAAGTGTAGTCCTAATAACAGGCAAAACACGGCACTAATATATATTCTCCCAACGGTTCAGGCAGTTACAAGAGATACCCCGGCACCATCTTCTCACTGGGGATTTGTCATTGAGTGCCTAAGTGGCATGCTCGCTATTTTGAAGGATTACCATGTATGTTAACAGTAGTAACCAAAATGTCCCATTTGCATGCTCACCCTATCGAATTTAACGATTTAGTCATAATTGTTTCAGGTGCCACCAGTTCTTATTCAAAAGATCTTCATTGAAGCTTACTCTTACATCAATGTAGAACTTTTCAACAGGTAGATCATCGCTTATATTTTAATGAACGTAACATTTTTCATGTCAAATTACTATATCATCTCCTTTTATGTGACACGCAGCTTTCTTTTACACAAAGAGTGTTGCACATACAAAAATGGGGAATATGTGAAATCAGGATTAGCCGAGTTAGACCAGTGGTGTAGTCGCGCCACAAAAGAGGTAATTAATACTTCATACACACAAACACCTCTATATTTGCTCAATTTTTCAAAACCAAGTTAGTATAGTATTGTAAATGAGAGAACTTGAAATTTAATTGTTACAACTAACTTAAATGAAAGAGTTACATACTGCTACATGGACTACTGACCACTATCACATTGATGGCTGTATTGACTTTTGCTTTGACTTCGGTGTTTATACCATTATATAGTAAGTCTAACAATTTGATAAACGCAGTATGTAGGGTCAGCAACAGATGAACTTCAACATACAAGGCAAGCAGTTAAATTTCTGGTATGCGTTTGATCCTAGTAGAGCAATGTGAATGCAATCTTAAGAACATTAACTAATTAATACTGGTATTCTAACTATTGTGCAGATTAAACCACAGAAGTCTAAGATCGGCTATGATGAACTCACAACTAAGATATGCCCCGTAAGTCTCTGCGTTTGTTAGCCGGCATGTACATGTGTAAAGCATCGTCGCATTATTGGCATCTAGATAACTTTTAAATAATAATACTCTTTGTTTTAGGTTCTAGGTGTTCACCAACATTACAAACTATGCACTTTCTACACGGATGATCATGACACTGGAAGCGTAACCGGAGAAGTAAGAAGCTAACCCTTTGTTGGTTATTCATATTTTCGTCGATAATTACACGAGTTCATTATTTATTCTTTCCACCAATAATCTTCCTCACCCTCCCAGTTTCGGACAGGTTATTTCCAAGTTGAAAGTTTTTGCTGACAATGAGAAAAGCTCTTATTATCTGGATGACGATTGTGGGTATGTCGATGATAACAAAAACTAACTTATTTCTTGATTAAAGTTTTCATCGTTAAAAGCAGCAATGTGATTGCTATGACTAATTTTTACATTTATTTGCAGTGTTCATTTTTCGTTTGATGAAGTTAACCACTATTTCAATGAGAAGGATTTTGCCGATTTTCAACCAGAGGGCGAACTCATTGATATTCCAGAACTCGAGAATCCAGAATTTGATTTTTTACGAGCGAAAACTTCTTAAAAATCAAGATTTGCATATCAAAATCACATTGTACATCCACCCACCCCTGATTTTTTATTTGTAGATTTAGTTAGGTTACTCATTGTTTAAGCATCCCATGCCTTAGTGTATGTTAGGTTAGAAGTGTAAAATTCTTAGGTGAAGATAGGTAAAATATGGGAAGTTTACTATAGGGATGCATTAACCTTCAATGTATAATGTTTTTGTAGTCAAAGAGACATTTACATATTACTAGTAATAGCAAAGACTTGCTAGTTTCAGCAATCTAGACAAAATGACAATGTTTGAATTATTTCATTGTCCAAGAATATAATGTACAAGAGACTAGATTTTATAATGGACGCGAAAAAGAGCCGAAAGAACTCAAGTTTTATGTTATATGTATCACTAGCTTATAGACCCGTGGAATCCACGGGATTTTAGAGGGTTTTGCATAAAAAAAATTAAGTACGTGAATAAAGTAAGAAAGAACAACAAACGTAAACGCTATGAAATTTTCTTGTAACGGAATAATAAGTTATAAATGAATAATAGTATAAAATACAATGCTTGTAAATATTTGAATAATAAACGTTCATTGCCTCTTGATCTCCANCCTGGACTTGCACACTAAAATGAGATCGAAAGTAAACAATTTGTATTGCTGTAGGGGTTACGTAAATCATCGTTGTGTGATTTAGTGCGTCAGGTGGAGGCCAAGTACCCAGCTTTACTTTTTCGGCAACAACTAACCGTGTACGTTGAGAAAATCTATCAAATTGTTCGCAATAATCTGAAGAAGGATTTGTCATCACTTCTCACTTATTGCATTAAGGTGATGTGTTTGAGCTATTTAAAAAGCCTGTTATTAGAGTATTTATTCAATGTATGTTCACATACAACATATAGTTCTGATTGCTGCACAGTAAAGCTGTTTCGAAGGATAACTTTTAAAACTTAGGGGGTGTTTGTATTAGCTTATTTTATGGGCTTATTAGCTTATTGAAATCTGGAAAAGCCGATAAGCTTACCTTTTTGAGCTTATGAGCAGATATATACAAGCTCATGGCTTAAGCCATGGGCTTAACCTATCATAAGCCCATAAAAGTGAGCTTATCAGCTTTTCCAAATTTCAATAAGCTGTTAAGCCCATAAAATAAGCTAATCCAAACACCCCCTTAAATGAGATATTGTAACTCATTAGCTTTTCTTATGAAGTGTAGTCCTAATAACAGGCAAAACACGGCACTAATATATATTCTCCCAACGGTTCAGGCAGTTACAAGAGATACCCCGGCACCATCTTCTCACTGGGGATTTGTCATTGAGTGCCTAAGTGGCATGCTCGCTATCTTGAAGGATTACCATGTATGTTTACAGTAGTAACCAAAATGTCCCATTTGCATGCTCATCCTATCGAATTTAACGATTTAGTCATAATTGTTTCAGGTGCCACCAGTTCTTATTCAAAAGATCTTCATTGAAGCTTACTCTTACATCAATGTAGAACTTTTCAACAGGTAGATCATCGCTTATATTTTAATGAACGTAACATTTTTCATGTCAAATTACTAGATCATCCTTTTATGTGACACGCAGCTTTCTTTTACACAAAGAGTGTTGCACATACAAAAATGGGGAATATGTGAAATCAGGATTAGCCGAGTTAGACCAGTGGTGTAGTCGAGCCACAAAAGAGGTAATTAATGCTTCATACACACAAACACCTCTATATTTGCGCAAATTTTCAAAACCAAGTTAGTATAGTATTGTAAATGAGAGAACTTGAAATTGATTTGAGAGAAATTGTTAATTGTTACAACTAAAACTTAAATGAAAGAGTTACATCAAGTATTTATACTGCTACATGGACTACTGACCACTATTACATTGATGGCTGTATTGACTTTTGCTTTGACTTCGGTGTTTATACCATTATATAGTAAGTCTAACAATTTGATAAACGCAGTATGTAGGGTCAGCAACAGATGAACTTCAACATACAAGGCAAGCAGTTAAATTTCTGGTATGCGTTTGATCCTAGTAGAGCAATGTAAATGCAATCTTAAGAACATTAACTAATACTGGTATTCTAACTATTGTGCAGATTAAACCACAGAAGTCTAAGATCGGCTATGATGAACTCACAACTAAGATATGTCCCGTAAGTCTCTGCATTTGTTAGCTGGCATGTACATGTGTAAAGCATCGTCGCATTATTGGCATCTAGATAACTTTTAAATAATAATACTCTTTGTTTTAGGTTCTAGGTGTTCACCAACATTACAAACTATGCACGTTCTACACGGATGATCATGACACTGGAAGCGTAACCGGAGAAGTAAGAAGCTAACCCTTTGTTGGTTATTCATATTTTCGTCGATAATTACACGAGTTCATTATTTATTCTTTCCACCAATAATCTTCCTCACCCTCCCAGTTTCGGACAGGTTATTTCCAAGTTGAAAGTTTTTGCTGACAATGAGAAAAGCTCTTATTTTCTGGATGACGATTGTGGGTATGTCGATGATAACAAAAACTAACTTATTTCTTGATTAAAGTTTTCATCGTTAAAAGCAGCAATGTGATTGCTATGACTAATTTACATTTATTTGCAGTGTTCATTTTTCGTTTGATGAAATTAACCACTATTTCAATGAGAAGGATTTTGCCGATTTTCAACCAGAGGGCGAACTCATTGATATTCCAGAACTCGAGAATCCAGAATTTGATTTTTTACGAGCGAAAACTTCTTAAAAATCAAGATTTGCAAATCAAAATCACATTGTACATCCACCCACCCCTGATTTTTTATTTGTAGATATAGTTAGGTTACTCATTGTTTAAGCATCCCATGCCTTAGTGTATGTTAGGTTAGAAGTGTAAAATTCTTAGGTGAAGATAGGTAAAATATGGGAAGTTTACTATAGGGATGCATTAACCTTCAATGTATAATGTTTTTGTAGTCAAAGAGACATTTACATATTACTAGTAATAGCAAAGACTTGCTAGTTTCAGCAATCTAGACAAAATGACAATGTTTGAATTATTTCATTGTCCAAGAATATAATGTACAAGAGACTAGATTTTATAATGGACGCGAAAAAGAGCCGAAAGAACTCAACTTTTATGTTATATGTATCATCATAGCATATGTCAAGCGTGCTTCATGTTTTGGTGAACTTATTCGAAACATCTTTAGCTTACACTTGCAAGACCAGCTTCGATTTATTAACACTTTCATGGTTTCGCCTCTTAACTAAGCCGATTAACCTTTGGTAAATACCTTACACAAACACCTAAAATGATTTTTTTTTTTTTTTTTTTTTTTTTTTTTTTTTTTTTTTTATTTATTTTTTATTGCTTAACTTCTTAATACTAATATAGTAAGTTTTACAAATATGCAAACCTAAACATCCCCTAAGGACAGACACGTGATAGCTTTGGGCTTCTTATTTGGACCAAATCATGCTTTGATGGAATTGGGCCATAAGATTCTTATATGTTTGAATGGTAAGTCCGTTTCTATTTAAGAAGGAAAAATACCCAGTAACACATTATATTCTTTCTTAATAATCTGAAAAATTCTGAGTTAGAATTACATCACAATTGTCCAAACTTTAGCAAGATTTGTCGATTTGATATACCAATACTAAGAATACAATTTGTTGGCTTATTCGAAAGTAAGAACATGTAAATGGAGAAGGATCACTGGTTGCCGGGTCTTTCGGCTCTAATATATGCAACCTAACATGTGTTCCTGTGACAACATTCAGACATTTTTGTGTTCATTCGAAAATGTTCACCCGACGAGATTTAAACTAAGTCTTCTAACATTTTAGAGACACTTTGCCACATGAAGATGATTATGATTCCTATCAGGGGCGGACATACTTAAGGTAGAGGGTATGCACGTGCATGCCTTAAAATCATCATCACTAGTATAAAAATGAAAATTTTCCTTACATATGTGAGATTTTAATACTAAAATGCACACCCTTTTTAAATTTTATTTAAGAATGCATACCATGTGACAAATTTCTGCATCCGTCACAAATTTCTTGCTCTAAAAACAAATGGCAGCATATATTTTCTTATGCATTGCACACCAGTCATAATTTGGCTTTTCTTGATTTCGTATTATTAAAATATTAATTATATATTGAAATAATATAAGAAGTGTTATTTATATTATAAGTAAAATATTACGGAGTATATGCATTATACAATCAGTGATATTAAAATCACTTGAAAAAGAAAAGCACGAAGTGGTGTGTGGGTAGCTAATGATTAGTGATAGCATTTATTTAATTAGTACTGCGCTATTTATAGAAAAATATACTAAAGTATTAAAATCACAATAGTTTTTGATTATTTGTTGCTTTTACACATGCTTGTCATTATATTCCAAAACAAAATTGAAGTTGACCATTCTTTAGCAATGCTTAAGCTAATCCAAAATCATGTGATCACATGCAACTCCTTATTACTCATACGAAAACTTGTACTATTATACTTATTCAAAGATCATGAAACATTTTTATGATAATGTCAAAAGACATAACTATTAATTAAAATAAAATAATGGATAGCTATTAAAAGAAAATAGCTTATGTATTTGTTACTTAGAGGGTATGTTCGGCGAAACGTAACGGTAGCAGTAACAGTTAGCAGTAGTTGTTTGTTAAATAAAAGTACCTGATAACGTAGTTGTAGCTGTAGTTATAAATATAAAATGACATAAAAAAACATATACATATTAACATAAAAATTCTTTAAATAAATAAAAAGAACATATATGTAATTTGAGAGCCAAAACGCTAACGATTAGATCTAAATGCTTCTTGGTAAAGCCTTTTGAATGAGAGTGGTCGCACACGATTCACCCGCTAGTGGACTGTCTTCAAACAAACATTATATTAAATCTCTAGTCGTTTGTCACTAGTTACTCCAAAATACTCACAAATGCTTGGGGTCAAACTTACCTAAGCCCTCGATCTTTTTGTATCTACTATATATATTTTTCAAGAAAATGTATTTTACTTAAACAACTAAAGTTACAGAAGCTATATTAAGATTTCAAGGTTTTACAATTTCAATTACGATACATCATCATTTATTTTTTTAATATGAATTTGTTGCTTCTATTATAATATCTATTTTCATTAATTATTCAGTTTCAGTTATTGCAGTTAAGTTAGTTTATTTGCAATATGATATAGAAATCATGAGCATTAATTATGTGCTTTCTTTCTTTCGTGAGGAAGATTATTTATTTGTATGGGAAACAAGTGGAGGCTATATACACTGAATACACACCCTGAACCATTTGGAAACAAAAATATTAAAATACAAAATACTGCAGTTCAATGTATGCT
The DNA here is from genome assembly GCA_014162995.1 of Artemisia annua. Taxonomy (NCBI): domain Eukaryota; kingdom Viridiplantae; phylum Streptophyta; class Magnoliopsida; order Asterales; family Asteraceae; genus Artemisia; species Artemisia annua. The sequence goes on from LBNU01028996.1 coordinate 124,385, forward strand.
TTTCGAGCTATTAAAGAAGTTATGCTAACTTACTCCAGCGTAAGACATACAGCAAGTGTAAATTTAAACTATGTCAAACTATTGAGAAAATAAATGTATATAGCGTGCGTATGAGCTTTTTACTTATTAGGTTACTCACAAAAAGTGAGTCATTCACTCAGATTTACACGGTTTAACCGAAGTATTCTCTATTAATTTCTAACCTTTTCTTTACCACTTTAAGAATGTGTACAAGATTTATAAGAACATTGGTGTGTCTTACCATTAGGCTATGTCTATGGTGGTTTATGTAACATATACCTAAAAAATTGAATAATACATTACATTTCCTTATAATTTACCTTATCAGTTAGGTTATTATTACCAATGTTTTAAAAACCGGTTTTTTAATTGACCTGATCGAGCCACCAGGTAACGATTCAACCGGCGGTTCAATCAGATTTCTTCGCTTAAACCCGGCTTCCAATCACTCGACCGGTTCACGGTTTAACCGGATGGGTAAGCATGAGTTTTAAAACTATTGGACATTGTCTTTCAAGTCAAATAAAACAAATATCCACTTGTACTTAACGGTCTTTGGATTTGGGAAAATGAGATCTTATATGCGGGAAAATAGGAAGGTGAAATCTAGTGACACAAAAGACATTGAAACATTTTGAGTGGCACAAGAAAGATTTCGTAAATGAATTTGGTTTCATTTACAAATTTTGTTCTCATTCGTTAACCGAATCCATTTCCTTTATTGCTTTTTGTGTCAATTTCAATGTTAATGCATGTTTACTACTTCCAACTAATGCGCTCTTCCTTTCATATCCATTCATAAGACATAAAAATATAAAACAATAAACTTATGATCTCATATATTACACTTGTTAATTTCTTTTCCACTTGTTAATTCTTTCTTTCTAAACAGAAAAAAGTAGACATAGTACGGCCATAATAGTCGTCCCAGGTAACCTGAACAGGCAGGAACGGAACTAGAGTGTTCCACGGTATCACGAGACCCAGATGAAATTGTGATTTGTAGTGGTAATTTTCATAAAAGAAAATCCAAATTCTCTTAATCTGGTCTTAAAAAAAATTGTGTTCTAAACAAGAGACGAAACTTGAACACATTTCTTGGAAGTGTCAAATGTGAAATACATATTTTGTTCATTTTTTCCCTTATACTACGGTTGAAATAAAAACTTATGCACCTGATCTCTTTTAGTCCTAGTTCCATCACTTTGGATAGTTAAAACCTCATTCGTGTAGCAAGCCCTCAAATAAATTAAACTTAACTAAATACACGGGTAAATCTCGTATTATTAAACCTGTGGTAATGACACTTGCATGTAGAATTCCATGATATGTACTATAGATGCAGATAGAATAAACAAGAAGAATGATCGCTTGAATATTATTGACACTATAAACTTTTTAAAATGAGTTTCTTTAGTAAGCATACAAGTTTTGACCCGCAAGATCGTGTCCTCACAAGATATAAAAGTTTCTTATACATGCACTTGTCACTTGATGTATACTTATGTTATCTATAAATATGTTTTTATAAACTAAGTTGATAGTTGCTTGCATAATACTTTATTTTTTCTTCTGATACTACTTTCCCTATGTTCTTTTGATTTAATATGTATTCCACTTTTTGATAATTATGCCCATAATTGCAAACAAAAGCAAATTATTAGAGTTCCCACTTTGGTGTTAATTAAATGAGTAATGTAATATTTTCTTAAATTTTGCTTATACTTATGTTCATACTCACACAAGTACACAACATGTGTCATGCACTATTTTTTTTTGAGAAATGATAGATGGACCTAAAAGTAGACCTAAAAATGGACCTAAAAACATGTGATATGATCCTGATGGGGCGTAAAATAAGTGGGTCCCTGTCTGCAGCCATCAGGATGATGCCACGTGTCTTTAGGTCCACAATTAGGTCTATTTTTAGGTCCATCTATCATTTCTCATTTTTTTTTTCTCAATTTGGCTCATCTCGAGCTTGTGTCATCTTCCTGCTTTGGTTGTCTTAAAATAAATGTTAATTTTGTGTTTCAACGAATAAAAGAGATTTTAGTAGGTAAGGATGATATATTTGATTAGTGAAGATTACTCCCTCCGTCACATATAAGTCCAATTTGACTTTTTATTTGCAACTTTGACCTTAATTATTATTTTTTGTGTTATATAATACTTGATGAAAAGTATACCAGTGAAAAAAAAGTTAAACTGGACTATGTCTACTTTTTTGCATCAAATATTATATAACACGAAAAAAAATAATTAAGGTCAAAATTGCGAAAAAAAAAAGTTTAACTGGACTTATATTTTAGATCGGATAATTGAGTAAAAGTTTGCAAGATAAAGGTAGAAATTTATTTTTTTGACGTAACCCTAACAGCCTACAACACATTTCTGGATCCGCGATGCATACAAGCCAGCATACTTTCAATCTTATCATGTTTAGGTCATATGCAAACCAAAAGACTTTTTAAATTGTGCCACTCATATAAATATTAATTGCATTAGCATAACACTAATATAGCTTTAGCTAACTGAAGTTTAATATTATAACAACGACTAAGAATAAATATTTCATCATTTCTTTTATTATGAGGAAAGATATTTTAAGCTAACTTTGATTGAGGAAGAAGATTAATTTAAAGGTAGATGAAGCACCTCTTGCAACATCCCTCCTTATCCCCAACAACGTTTAAAAAATGTCACTCATATTTGAATTGGGATTTTCTAAAATGTGCCCCGTGCACATATTTGAGATTTTATAAAAGTAAAGTCAGAGACTATTAAATTTAAAATTACATTATCTATGGTGATTTATAAGTATATTTACTAAGAATTAAATGCAATTTTTGATATAATAGTAAAATGCGTGTTTAATAGACATAACTTAACATGTGCTTGAAGGCACATGTTAGAAAAACCCGAATTGAATTAGTTAAAGATTGATCGACATATTAAGTAAAGGTCTTAATTTTAAGATGCAATAACCTGATTTACTATTTTGGTATTAAGTAAAGGTCTTAATTTAAAGTTCCATGTTTGTCCAATAACATACAATTTGGTGAAAAATCCCTTTAACAAAAAAAAAAAAAAAAAAAAAAAAAAAAAAAAAAAAAAAAAAAAAAAAAAAAAAAAAAAAAAAAAAAAAAAAAAAAAAAAAAAAAAAAAACATATTTTATGACCTAATATTGATTTTATATCGGAAACACACATTTTTTTGTCATATTAATATTGATGCGGAGTATTTAATATATTTACTTTAAGTTAAGACCAGTTTAATTCACAAGATATTTTGGAAAAAATGGCAATCCATCGAAAAAAGTTGCAATTGTAATATAAGAACTTATAATGTTTAGTAATTGTAATTCAAAATAATGATAATAATAATAAATAATAATAATAATAATAATAATAATAAAGGGTCAAATTAATAATAATTAATTATCTCAGCTTCCAGCTAATTTTTTTTGTAAATAACTAGAATTTCTAATAAATTGATGTTGAATAAAAAATAATAATAATAATAATAATTATCTGAAATTGAATAATACATAAAATCAAAAATGAAAAAAAAAAAAAAAAAAAAAAAAAAAAAAAAAAAAAAAAAAAAAAA